>JAKRSI010000091.1:7062500-7215000 GCA_029890345.1 Natrix helvetica helvetica
TGACCGCTGGCAGGCCACAACAAGCAAGTCAAAATAAGGTTTATTATTGGAGTTTTAATTTTTCTCCCTCGCCACTTATTCTCCTTCCCTCCCCTGGCCATTTCCTCTGCTGCCTTTTTTTCCCATGGGCAATCCCTCTCGGGAAGCAGAAGGGGCTGTTTTCTGGGAACTATCCGTTACCCTCCCGTTGACCACGTAAGGGAACCAGCCATGGCTGTTGTGCTGCTGCTACAAGGGAAAGCTTCCTCGGCAAAGAGTTGCTGCTCGGAGTAGCAGGAGAAAGAGAATCAAATAAGAAAAGAGACCAGGGTCTGAAGTTGACCCAATGAGAGATTCTTCGGGGCTGGAGGCATTTCGTTCTTCTGGAGCAGAGAAGGGTGCTGACCACTGTGAGGTCCAAAGGCGTCCTGGATGGGCCAGAAAATTGATCTCCAGATCACGTTGTAGGCGCACGGAGCCCTCCCCCCTTCGCCAAGACCCTTGGCTCTCTTCCTGGATGGGGTAAACGAAAGACGGTTATTTATAATCCGCTATTTATATCTGACACATAGGATGAATTAATACGCTGACTTTTTAAAAGGCAAACTCTCTCCGTGCTACCACCGGCTGTCTGTACGAGCGGAGTTTGCTTCTGTCCAAGGGCTGAGAGCGTGGGGGGAACTTGGCGGTGGATTGCGGTGACATCTCATTCGCCGTGCATTGCCCGGAAGACCGAAGCCTTACGTGGGAGCCCGTCCAAGCCCTTTTGACACTAGACTTAGATTTGAGACGCACGCCGCTTTGCATCCCGATCGTGAAGCTGCCCCACCAAGGGGGGGGGGGGGCAGAAGACCCCAGAAGAAAGGTGCTGCTCATGAGCATTTAAAAGATGAGGGGTTAAAACGTAGCTTGAATTCGGTGAGTTTGGCCGAAGGAGCCTATCTCTCTCTTGTGAGTTCACCTGACTGCCTTCCTTCCTTCCTTAAAAAAAAAAAACCTAATAATTGGAACTGACCTTTGCTAATCCCTTTTGACACCTGAAGTCCAAGAGGCCACTGGGTCTATAAATGCTTAACCAATAGTGAGAAAGAGGCCATGGTGTGGGCATTCGTTGCAGATAACCAAGGGGCTTCGTTTACTCATCCATCAAGAGAGAGACCTCTGCACTGGGGTCCTGTGGCTGCTGGCAAGTTCAGAAACCAGAGCTAACTTCATAAAGGTTTGCTCCTTTTTGGCTTGGTTCGTGCATCGCGTGAGAGGGACATAGGCCCTCTGGATGGGGCTGAACCAGGGGTGAAATCCAGCAAGTTCTGACAGGTTCTGGAGGAGCGGTAGAGGAAATTTTGAGTAGTTCGGGAAATCAGTAGTGGAAATTTTGAGTAGTTCGGAGAACCGGTAGTGGAAATTTTGAGTAGTTCGGAGAACCGGCAAATGCCACCTCTGGCTAGTTCCCGAGTCGGGTGGGAAGGGAGATTTTGCAGTATCCTTCCCCTGCCATGCCCACCAAGCCACGCCCACCAAGCCACACCATGCCCCATAGAACCAGTAGTAAAAAAAAAATGAATTTCACCATTGGGCTGGACTATGACTCCCAGCATGCTTTACTCCTGGGGTGGCTTAATTTTGGAGGGGTTTGAGGAGAGTCACTGCTTCCCTGGCGTTAGGTTGAAAAATAGACGATGGAGGATTAATCTAGGGGAGTTCTTGGTGTACTGTGGTCCTACGCCAGGGCCTCTGCTATATGGGAGGGATGGAAGCCGCAATGTGATACGGGAGGGGTGTATGCCAGGCTGGAGGTGTGGGAGGAATGTTGGCTCGGTCTATCTACCCATTGTGTGGGGTATTTTCACCAAGCAATTCTAGACCACTGTTATCTAAATCCTCTGGCAGCAAGAAGGCTAGTAGTTCTCCCTGAAGCTCCTCGTTCTAAGACGGATTTCTTTTGGTTCATTGGTGGTTTCTGAGGCTCTTTGAAGCTCCCTTGGATAAGTGGGCAGTGCTCGGTGGGTGAAGAGATTCCAAGCATGGCTTCATCCAATCGTCTTCACTGCCAGGAAGATCCCTTTGGGCAAAGGTAGACTGCAGAGGGTTTTGGAGAGATATTATGTCTACCTATCTACCTTCTTTCCTTCCTTCCTTCCTTCCTTCCTTCCTTCCTTCCTTCCTTCCTTATTTTCTTTCTTCCTTTCTTCCTTTCTTCCTGCCTGCCTGCCTGCCTGCCTGCCTATTATCATCTATCATCTCTACCTACCTACCTACCGGCTTCCTTATCTACCTACCTACATCTCTCTCTCTTTTATCTACCTCTGTCTATTGTCTGTCTGTCTGTCTGTCTCTCATCTATCTCTTTATCTCTCTATCTATCTATCTACCTACCTACCTACCTCTATCTATCTATCTATCTATCTATCTATCTATCTATCTATCTATCTATCTATCTATCTATCTATCTATCTATCTATCTATCTATCTATCTATCTATCTATCTATCTATCTATCTATCTATCTAACCCTTTTGCCCTGTATCATCTTCATCTATCATCTCTAACTTTATTTACATCCCTGTATCATGTCTCTCTCTCTCATATCGCTCTCTGTCGCTATCATTCTGTATTTATATATCCCCCCTCCCTCTTCTGTCTTTGTCTCACTCCCTCTCCCTTCTCTCTCTCTCTCTCTCTCTCCCTCTCTCTCTCTGTGTGTGTGTGTGTTTGTGTGTGTGTGTCTCTCTCTGGAAGTCTTGGCTGTAGCTCTCCCAGACAGGGCAAGCAAAGAGCCCCCAGGAGAAAATGACTACATGCATGAGTGGGAACTCACTTTCTCACCTGTCTTAAATTTCAGCCTCAATGGGAACAAGGTGACATATCTGTCGTAGTCTTCAGCCTTTTCCCTGCATGGTGCCAAAGGGAGAGAATGGCCTTTAGCTTAGAGCCTTAGACAAAAAAAGAGAGAGGTGCTGCATTAGAGAATTTCACTCTGAATTGGGTTCCAAGTAGATTCAGTTACAAGACCAGATATGGGTTAAGCCATCTTGTTTGTCTAAGCTGTGAGGCTCTCTGGCGACTGTCTGAATAGCCTTTTAATCTTTTATTGATTTTCACCTTGGGTCAAAGCCCTGGATTGTGCTGAATAAACGTGGTTCTCTTATTTTTTTCCCACGAAAATGGGCAATCTTGACTTGTGGGATGAGGACTGTTGGTTCAAAGTTGAGAACCAAGTCCTTTTATCATAAAAGTTGGCACGTTTGTCTACTTTTGAAAAGGGAACCACTGATGTGGCCCGCCAGTGGCCTGTGGAGCTGGCAGCAGATTCAGACAGTGAGGAGGTTGGGGAGGAACCAGGGCCAGTCCTGGAGTCTGGGGAAGGCTCTGATGAGGGCTCTGTGTCAGAGGCAGAGAGGGGGCCAGGGCCATCTGACTGTTATCAGCTGCCTTCAGAGTCAGACATCAGTGAGGCAGAAGAACAGCTGAAAATCTTTCGAGGGAGGATTTATGGTCACAGACCTTATCTGGCTTGGAAAGCTGCCAGGCTGATATCTGCAAAACGTGGCAAGGAGTCTCGGAGAGTCACGAACCAATGAAGTGAATTGTCTCCTGTAAACTCCACTCCCCTTTCCCTCCTCTTTTGTTTTCTCTGGGAGGGGCCATTCATCCTCCACCTGTGGCTTTACTCCCAAGTCAACCCCTGTTCTTTAGCTGTTCCCTTTGTCTGGCAGCTCTGCGCATGCGCACGCTGGGAACAGGCTCCAGCTGTTCTTCTGCCTCACTGATCTCTGACTCCAAAGGCAGCTGATAACTGGCATATGGCTCTGGCCCCCTCTCTGCTTCTGACACAGAGCCCTCATCAGAGCCTTCCCCAGACTCCAGGACTGGCCCAGGTTCCTCTCTTACCTCCTCACTGTACGAGTCTCCTTCCAGCTCTGCTGGCTGCTGTCAGGCCACAGCAGCTTGTTCTGGCGAGAACCAACCTGGAACTAAAGAGAAATTACCTGACAGTGAGAATAATTAATCAGTGCCTCCAGATATTTTGGGAATGCCATCCCTGGAGGTTTTCAAGAAGAGACTGGACAGCCATTTGTCTGAAATGGGGTAGGGTCTCCTGCTTGAGCAGGAGGTTGGACTAGAAGACCTCCAAGGTCCCTTCCAGCCCTATAATTCCAAGATCGATGAGTTCCAGACCTCCGATGTCTTGGGTAGGAACCAGTTTTGTTCTTCCACCTCTTAAATTGGATACACAATGCCCAATATAACAGTGATTGCATTGTGGTTATATAGATGAAAGGGAGTGAAGTGATTAAATCTGCAGGGAATATCAGAAGCATTTTGTTTTTATGAACATTCTGTCCAATCCAATGCAATTCCTTTTGAGCCATTTTCTCGATGGGCCCTGGCATTCTTTCTGGGTGTGACTCAACCCATCCTTGAAAAGGCAAGCACAAACTGTTGTGCAAATATACAATGGGGACGATTAAGGGTTGGAAGTGGCACCTTGTGGCTGCCAAGAACGTTTCTTCTCACTTTAGTGAGCCAGTCTTTGGCTGTCTAGCAACTCTAAGGCCTTTTCTGACCCACACCCTGTGTTGTCCTTCAGATTTCTTGGAGGAAATTCTGCCCCATTAAAACAATTCTGGTTGCTGTGGCCTACCAGTGGCCAGTGGAGCTGGGGGCAGACTTAGACAGTGGGGAGGTTGGGGAGGAACATAGACCAGTCCTGGAGTCTGGGGAAGGCTCTGATGAGGGCTCTGTGTCGGAGGCAGAGAGGGGGCCAGGGCCATCCATCAGTAATCAGCTGCCTTCAGAGTCGGATATCAGTGGTGCAGAGGAACAGCTGGAGCCTATTCCCGATGTGTGCATACACAGAGCTGCCAGGAGAAGGGAACAGTTAAGGGCCAACTTGGGAGTAAGGCCACAGGTGGACGGTGAATGGCGCCTCCCATAGGGAATAAAGAGGAGCGAAAGGGGAGGGGAATTTGCAGGAGACAATTAGTTCATTCGAGTGAAGATCTGTTCCTGACTTCTTGCCGAGGAATTGCTGCTACAGCTTGGTGTGATATCAGCTTGGCAGCTCTCCAAGCCTGATAAAAGTCCGTAGTTGTAAATTCACCCTGGAAAGACTGTTTGCCGGGACTTTGCTGGAAGTGAATGAGAGGAATTCACATTAGCTTAATTAAAAAGGTTTTTTTGCTGGGACAAGGAGTCTCCTTTGGGATTTTGTGAAGCCTAGGTCTGAACTGGGGTTTCCTTCTCAGAATCGTCATTGTTTGTTGGTCGGCATTTTGTCGCTGATGTTTTTCATCTCGGCTGCTGTAAAGTATTTGTGGATGTTTGAGGACATGGGATAAATGGAGATGGGATAAATCTAAGTCACTTTAGAAGAGAAGCTTTTGGCCATTTGTCAGAAACTGTGTAAGGTCTCCTGCTTGGGCGGGGTGGGTGGGGTTGGACTAGATGACCCATAGGGTCCCTTCCAACTCTGTTCATCTGTTAATCTGATTGGCTCTCCCACTCTTCTGCTCTTGACTGACCTACTTGCTTAGTTTTTGTCCAGAGATAGTTCACTATTTTAATTTTTCCTCTCAGCAACGTTTCCGCCTTAGCCAAGACGGTTGAGGGAGATTGTTCTTGACTGGTGTTCTGATTGATACAGACAATTTTCCTCCGAGCTCTACAAGAACTCGTATTTAAATAACCCCTCAAAATGGAGTATTTGGCTTCAGGAAAACCAGCAAAAGCCGCCTCTCTCTGACCTTTTCTTTTCTGTTTTCGAAAAGAGTTCTGCCCTCTCAAGGATGCTTTCATCTCAATATATTTCATGAGCTAATTGGGCCGGAGGAATTGAAAACCATCCTTGTTATTATTTTTTTCCTGAATGGGTTTTTAAAAATCAGGAAATTGCACTTTGGTGTTTTGGGCGAGTGGCTGAGTTTTTTTCTCCCCCTCTCCATCTGCTTCGCGTTTATTAGTAGGGAATTGCTTCCTTCCCTCCAAATGTTGCAGAGGAAATTCTCTTTTAAAAAATATATGATTTAAAAATAAGGTAAAGATTCCCTTCACACATACAGTATGTGCCAGTCGTCCCCGACACTAGGGGGCAGTGCTCATCTCCGTTTCAAAGCCAAAGAACAAGCGTTGTCCGAAGACCTCTCCGTAGTCATGTGGCCGGCATGACTCAACACCAAAGGTGCACGGAACGCTGTTCCCTTCCCAACAAAGGTGGTTCCTATTTTTCTACTTGCATTTTTTACCAGCTTTCGAACTGCTAGGTTGGCAGAAGCTGGGACAAGTCACAGGAGCTCACCTCATTACGTAGCGCTAGGGGTTCGAACCGCCGAACTGCCGACTTTTCTGATCGACAAGCTCAGTGTTTTAGCCACTGAGTCCTTCATACAAAGGTCATCTTATCCTCTAGAAAGCTCATCATTCCCCTCTCCCCAGCATCTCCAGGGAATTTTCCGACTCTGGGAAAGTAAGAAAAAGGGGGCGGGGAGAAATCTCAAAGATGGGAGACGAAGTCCAGATGAACTTTCCAATGTCACCCAGTGATTTGTTATCCACCCAAGAAGGAGAGAGTCAAAAATAGGATTAAACCATTGAGAAATAACATGACTACAGTGTCTTTGGAAAAAGTGCAGAGAAGAGTCTCTATATATATGAAGAACGGCTGCAGGAATTGGGTATATCCAGTCCAGAGAAAAGAAGGACTAGGAGGGACATGATAGCAGTCTTCCAGTATTTGAGGGGCTGCCCCAAAGAAGAGGGAGTCAAGCTACTCTCCAAAGCACCGGAAGGCAGGACAAGAAGCAATGGGTGGAAACTAATCATGGTGACAAGCAACTTGGAATTAAGGAGAAATTTAATGCTTTGCAACTGCTGGATAAGACCCTGGTTTCATCTCATCTATCCATTTGTAAACCGCATTAATGCTGCTAGAGAAAAGCTCTCATCTCTTCTTAAGTATCTCTGTCTCTCTGTCTCTATTTCTTTATCCCCCCCCCCCGCTATCTATCCCAGCTAAACCGCATTAACTGCTAAAGCATATGTTAGAGAAATGGAGAGCAGGGTGGGGCTTATAAAAAAATGAGAAATATTGGCTGCCTTCCACAGCATTGGAATCTCTCTCTGTGTGTTTTTCTCTCTCTTTCTCTCTGTCTCCCTTCCTCTCCCTCTCTCTGTCTCTCTCTGACTCTTTCTCTCTGTCTCTCTTTCTTTATCCTATCTATACCTATCATCATCTATCTATCTATCTATCTATCTATCTATCTATCTATCTATCTATCTATCTATCTATCTATCTATCTATACCTTTCTCTGTTTCTGTTTCTCCCACTCTTTCTGTGTGTGCCTCTCTCTCTGCGTGTGTGTCTGTATCTTTCTGTCTCTCTCTCTCTGTCTCTCTCTCTGTGCCACTCTCTGTCTCTGTTTCTTTTTCTCCCTCTGTCTCTGTCTCTCTCTATATATATAGATATCTACACACACACACACACACATATGTCTCTCTCTCTCTCTATCTATCTATCTATCTATCTATCTATCTATCTATCTATCTATCTATCTATCTATCTATCATCTATCTATCTATCTGCGTGTCTTTCTCTCTGTTTCTCTCTTTGTGTGTGCGTCTCTGTGTGTGTCTCTGTATCTCTCTGTCTCTCTCTCTCTCTCTCTCTCTCTCTCTCTGTTTCTCTAGCTCTGTCTGTCTCTTTCTCTGTCTCTATATCTTTCTCTCTCTCTCTCTCTCCCTTGCTCTGTCTCTCTTTCTCTCATTTTTTGCATCACCACCACGTGGCAGCAAGAGGCAGACTGTGCCTTCAGCCTCTTCCCTTTCTCTCTTTACAAGCTGCTGGGTCCTTACCGTGCGGGTTTTTTGTGTGTGGTGAAGGCCTGTTTGGTTTGCTATTCTTTTGCACCCAGTCTGAGAAAATCAGGGGATCAACCAACAAAGTAGATCCCGGGCTGGTGGAGGAAAACAAGGAGATTTTTTTTTTTACATTTTTCCTTCACCCCGCCTGAAGAAAACACATCGCAAAGCCATGGCTGGGATGACAGATCCTGCTTGCTTTTCAGAAGCCGGATGGGGTGGGGGGGCTTCCCGGCTGCCGGGCTTGATTTGAGAAGGGGGGATTGTGGAGAAAGAGAGAGAGAGAGAGAGACGCCTTCATCTCAGCTTTGAGATGCTCGCCCCCAGGATGACGGTGAGATGCTATTCCCGGAGAGAAGAGCTTTCCCAAAAGCTGACAAGGTAAGTGTTGGCTGAGAACACAGACAGACTGGCTGGCTTTCAAAAATGGAAAACTGACATTTTGGGATGCTGGTCTGATTTTTTTTTCCAGGGGTGGATGGGTGGGAAGTGGGGAAAAGGTGGGGGAGAGAAATGTGACCGTATTGGGATGAAAAGGCAGTTCTTTGGTGCTCGGAGATGCTGTAAGTTGAACTTGCAAACCTCAGAATCCCAGCGTTTAGGGAACGAAACCTCGGTCCAACTTCTAACCCTCTTTCAATCAGTCTCTCACGGGGAGGTGGGTTTTTTTTTTTCTTCAGTGCCCATCTTTCCGAATCCAAGGCAGAATCGCTCCACTCCTTAAAAGAAGGTGTGTCTCTCTAGGAGTCTTTGCTTAAATCAAGGAGAGAAGCAACCTAGAACTCAGGAGAAATTTCCCCACGGTGAGAGAACAATTGTGGAACGGCTTTCTTCCAGAAGTTGTGAAAGCTCCATCACTGGAGGTTTTTAAGAAGAGGTTGGAGAACCATTTGTCTGGTGTAGGGTTTCCTGCCTAAGCAGAGGGTTGGGCTAGAAGACCTCCAAGGTCCCTCCCAACTCTTGTTATTCTGTATTCTGTACGATGCAAAAAAAAAAGTGTGTTATTTCGGTGATAATGAACAACAAGAGATTAGACAGCAGTTTGTCTGAATTGGTGTTGGGTTTCCTGCTCTGGATGGGGGTTGGACTAGAAGACCTCCAAGGTCCCTTCCTATCCTGTTGTTCTGGTTTTTTTCTCTCTTAATGCTGTGGAACAGTATTTGCCTATCAGGGAAGAGACTGCAAAGACTTAGCCGAAGGTTGACCTATGCCAAACGCCAATGATCTTGTACCCAGATTGGAGATTAAGGCAGAGAGGCGCATTAACAGATTGACAGAGTTGGAAGGGACCTTGCAGGTCATCTAGTCCAACCCCCTGCCGAAGCAGGAGACCCTACATCTGCCTCTACCTAGGATTGAACTCACAACCTCCTGACTGTGAGGCGAGAGCCCCACCTCGATGCCGCCACAGCAGTAACATTCCTGCCATTTTGTAAAAAGCAGGGTGAGGTGCTTTAAATCCGACTTGGGTTTCACCATTTTTAACCCTCTTATTTCATTATCATTTACTCATCTACCTATATTGTGGTTAATTATCTCAAACAAACTCTATCCCGCTTTTTTGTATATAACATTCATCCTTTATTTTTTATCTTTCTTGGGTACTTATCGTTCATCTTTGTTCCTTTCCTCTGGCCACCTGCGCCATTTTCCCCATACCAAATAATATTCTGTCTCTTCCTTTCCTTGGATTTCTTTTGTTAACTTGTCCATCTCAGCACAGTCAAGAATCTTTCTTATTATTTCATCTAGCTGCGAAGAACTCTTGAGGCTCCTGAGTCAAAATAACACAGCGTGGTTGAACACATCGACTTTCGGCATCTCTTAGGGTTGTCCTGGAGACGCCAAAAGAAAAAAGAGAGAGAGAGAGAGAGATTTAACCTGGAACATTCTGCATACAAAGGAAGGACTCTGTGCTACGGTTGCAATTAAAGTTTTGCTGTAGGCTGTGACTTTTTCTCCCATAACATTCATCCAAAAGAACTCGAGGCACAATGAGACAGCGCGCAGACGGATGCATTCTTCCAGTCACGGTTGAGCTCTTCAAACCTTGGCTTGACTTAATTCATCATCTTTAGTTGAATTGGGTTGACTTAATGCATCATCTTCAGATGAATTGAGTTGACTTAATTCATCATCTTTAGAAGAATTGGGTGGACTTGATTCATCATCTTTCTCTTGGTGTTTGGTGGAAAGAAAACTTTAACTTAAAAGGTTTGGGAGGGGTTGGTGTCATTTGTCCCTGTTCTAGTGTCTCTTCATCAATGACTTGAACAACTGGATAAATGGGGAACTCATCAAATTTGCAATGACACCAAGCTGCCAGGAATAGCCAACACTCCAGAAAAGAGGCTCAAGATACAGAAGGATCTTGACAAACTTAAACATTGGGTGCTATCTTGCAAACTAATTATGTGTGAGGGGAACCTTTACCTTGATGTAGCTACAACATTTACTGCCTCCATGACATAACAATACCTATAATCCAAGACCTTTGAGATAGGAAAAGTTAGGGAAAGATATCGACCGGAATCCACCGAAAACTTTAAAGCTTCTTTCTAAAATTAAGCTTCTTTGAAAAATAACAGTATTTTACCCTCTTCCCTCTGTGAATGTTATTTTACTTGGATACGTTTTTTTTTGTTCAAATGCTTACTCAAGGGGATTTATTTGCTTCTGAGCTTGCAAGGAACATGAGGATTGTAAAAACGATGTAAGACAAAGAGAAATAGATGCTCTTTGAAAGAAGGTAGCGACTCAAGTCATGGCTGACGAAGTGGATTTAGACCAAGAAGTAATTCTCAATTGCCCAATGGAATGGACAGTAAAATAATTAGCTGTTCTGGTGTTTTATCTTTGGATTTCATATGCTGCTTTTGTGAATTTTATGTCTTGATGCTGTATTCTGTGATACCATATGGTCAAGGTAAAGGTTCTCCTTGCACGTATATGCTAGTTGTTCCCTGCTCTAGGGGCGGTGCTCATCTCCATTTCAAAGCCAAAAGGCCAGCACTGTCCAAAGACGTCTCCGTGGTCATGTGGCCGGCATGACTCAATGCCAAAGGCGCAAGGAACACTGTTCCCTTCTCACCAAGGTGGTCCCTATTTTCCTATTTGCATTTTTTATCTGCTTTCGAACTGCTAGGTTGGCAGAAGCTGGACAATTAATGGGAACTGAATGAATGTACATTAACTTTGCACTTTTTCCAAAGTCTCAACATTTTTTTCTGTAACGTGGTGACCAAAACTGGATGCAGTATTCCAGGTGTGGCCTTACTAAAGCTCTACTAACACTTCACGTGGTTTTGATTCTGTGCCTCTGTTTATCCAACCAAGGATTGTATTGGCTTTTTTGGCTGCTTCTGCAGCGGTAGCTGCGGGAATGCTACCAGTATTGTAGGAAGTTGCTTGCAGGCAGAACAAATTGGAAAATTTCCAGTGTTTTCAATGTGCATGGAAGCCACAATGAAATCTTCGTGTGCATGTTTGTTTGGACTTAAATTTGCTGCATGCTTTTGTTCAGAGAGAGACGCGGTGGCTCGGTGGCTAAGACACTGAGCTTGTCAATTAGAAAGGTTGGCAGTTCGGCAGTTCAAATCCCTAGCGCCACGTAACGGAGTGAGTTCCCGTTCCTTGTACCAGCTATTGCCAATCTAGTAGCTCGAAAGCACGTAAAAAATGCAAGTAGAAAAATAGGAACCACCTTTGGTGGGAAGAGAACAGCGTTCCATGCGCCTTTGGCGTTGAGTCATGCCGGCCACATGACCACGGAGACGTCTTTGGACAGCGCTGGCTCTTCGTCTTTGAAGGACGAAGTCTGGAGTCTGGAACGACTAGCATATACAGTATGTGTGAGGGGAACCTTTACCTTTATCTTAACGATATACATTTCAACTAGATTAGTAGAACCCAATAAAAGATACATGTCAGAAAGATCCCCTTCACTCTACATTTCTTTCTCTTCCCTATTTCTTCTTCCTTCACTTTTGCATTTTACATCTCCATAAAATTAATAAAATTGTTATTAAAAAAAAAAAAACCACGTCCTTCCCATCACGTTAGTTCCCTTTTTAAATTTTTCATGCAGATTTGCAAACAATCATTTCCCCCCCACCACCGCTTTCCTCTGCCACTGCTTTGCAGGTCTTCATCCCCGTTTCACCCTTTGCTTCCCTGTGGGCAGCCCACCCCCAATATCTCCCGTTTTGTTTCCTGTGGGCGGGACCCCAGGGCTGTAAAGAGAGTTGGCAGTAAAGGGCTGTTTATTTGTGTGATAATGTGTATTTCTGTCCAGAAGGGGAAAAGGAGGGATTTGAAGAACAGAGAGACTTTCTTGGTCTTGGGGTTGAAAACTACAAGGAAGACAGGGTCTATTTCTGGTCCTTCCCATGGAGCTGGGACAACCAGCTTTCTACTACTCAAGAGGGACTCTAAGCCACACCTGGGAAGTACCATTTTTAGTATCTGGCAGAGATTTGACTTTCCTGTTTGCATCCAACTGTAGGGGGAAAAGGACAACCTGTCTCCAGCCTCTCACTCTCCCTCCCCCTCTTTTTCCCTCCCAGATTCAAGGCATCCCCAGGAGGAGGCGGGAAAGCCGGAGGAAGCAGCGCCAACAAGAGTGGGGTCATCCTGGACATCTCCTCCCTGACCATGAACGAGCTGGACTCCGAGGTGCTCCCCCTGCCGCCTCGCTATCGGTTTCGAGACTTGCTCTTGGGCGACCAGAACTTCCAAAATGACGACAGGTAAGACGAGACAATGGGACGGAGAAGGAAGAGTGTGTGTGGAGCACAGGTTGGGGGGGGGGGTCCATGTGTTGGATGAGGCAGCAAGATGAAGAGCTGTCCATGGTGCTGATTCCTGCCTTTCTCCTTTGGGTGCAAATCCATGGCCTGCAGAGAAGCTCAGAGCCAATGGGAACTTATAGGCTGAGCTCTCCATGGTGCTGATCCTTGGCAGACCAGGAAAAATCCATTGGTGACTCGTAGCTATTGTTTATAGGTCGGTGTGAAGTCCAGTTTCTGTCCTGGTGATCTGTTTGGCTGTGCTGACCATACTATCCAGATAGGGCCCTGTCTAAAGCATGCTGTTGTAGACCTAAAGTTGCCCAAGAATCAATCTTCTGTTCTTACCTGTCGAGTGATTCTTTGCTGAAGGATGGTTTTATCTGCCTTGCTCAAGCACCTTTGGGGGGGGGGGTACATTCTGATGATTTGTTACTCTTGGGTTTTCGTGGGCATGAGGGGGGGAAGAGGTTGCCAATTGACGCCTGTTTGAAATGCGGAATATAATATTGTTTACTGGGGGGGGGTCGTCATACTGAATCGTACTAAAACTGTAGCCTACCTGGTTATTCTACAAACCTTTTTTTGTGGGGGAGTAAACACAGCCGAACTTAATGGGGCTCGCTTCTGCCTATCTAGGAAAGGTTTATACAACCTACCGTCCCGTGGTTGGCTTAATTGTGTTTGCAGAAACAAAGTGCAGCTGAGGTGGGTTCGCCCAATTTGCTAAGCCTTTAACCTGGTTACAAAACCACCACAGATGGTGCCGTACAAGGAAAATGACCCACACCATGGTTGTACTTCGTATGAGACAGGCCACAAGGTTAACCGAAGACCTTGCTTCGAGTTTACTTAAGGTTGATCTCCATTGTTTGTGTTCTCCGTGTGTTTCAAATCAGTCGGGTTAGTTTGTCACAGGTGCCACATGGAGCCATAGTTGCATGTGCCGGCCAGCTGATTTTCGGCTTTCTGGAGGGCTGGGCGGAGGCCATTTTTGCCCTCCGGAGGCTTCAGGGAAGGAGGCTTACATGTGCAGGGCAGGGTTCGCATATGCGCAGGTGAGCGGGCACATTGAATTGTGGTTGTGGGCATGCCCATGATAGTGCCTGTGCGCACAATTTTGGCACGCCTTTGCTAAAAGGTTTGCCCTCATTGGCATAGGGTTTCTTGCTTGAGCAGGGGGTTGGGCTAGAAGGCCTCCAAGGTCCCTCCCAACTCTGTTACCCTTTCACAGTTTCATGCTTTAAACCCTTCTCTTGCCTTCCATCAGTACGACATTGCCTTGAATTTTGCCAAAGACCGATCCCAGGCCCCTGTCCTCTGCCCCTTAAGGCAAAGCTGTGCCAAACGCCCATTCTCTCCCTGATTTCTTCTGCGGGGAGATTATATACAAGGTGTTATTTATGGGCTCTTGCATGCTTCTTGAATGGCTGGCATCCAGAATTTTTTTTTTTTCTTGTAGGGGATTTGGAAAATGGCATGCAGTTCCAATTTCTCCTGATCGCTTAGGACCATGTGGCACTCGTTTTAAGGTTAGCTGTGTGCAAACAGAAAGGATTAATTTCTTAGCGTTGATGACTGTGTCGGCAAAGCTTTTCGCCAACAAATTGTTGATTCCAGGGAAGGAAAAAAGCTTGCAGATTTGATATGAAAACAGCCTTGCCGAGTTGGAGATACACATCAGTGGCTAAGACATTGAGCTTGTTGTTCAGAAAGATTGGCAGTTTGGCGGTTCAAATCCCTTGCACCGCATAACGGAGTGAGCTCCCGTGACTCGTCCCAGCTTCTGCCAACCTAGCAGTTCAAAAGCACGTCAAAAATGCAAGTAGAAAAATAGGAACCACCTTTGGTGGGAAGGGAACAGCGTTCCCTGCACCTTCGACATTGAGTCATACTGGTCATATGACCACGGAGAGGTTGTCGGAGAGCTCTGGCTCTTCGGCTTTGAAACAGAGATGAGCACCGCCCCCTAGAGTCGGGAATGACTAGCACAGATGTGCGAAGGGAAGCTTTACCTTTAAAACCGCTTTTCTCTTTCTCGTTCCACCTCCACTTTCCAATTTTCTATGATTTATGAAAGCTTCTTTGGAATTACAACCAAATGGGGAACCTACTGTTGCTTAGCTGCAAATGAGCCCTGATGGGTTGCGGAGAAGTTGAGTTTAAAGCAAACAGGGACAATGGAGTAGTTGCTCATGGGTGAAATTTCTCTTCCAGTTGGCTTGCAACCATCCGTCACTCCTTCTCTTTCTTCTAACAGAATGCTGGACAGAATTACAAAGTTGGAAGGGACCTTGGAGGTCTTCTAGTTCAACCCCTCCTGCTCAAGCAGGAGACCCTCTACCTTTCCAGACAAGTGGCTGTCCGGTCTCTTCTTAAAAGCCTCCAGTGATGGACCAGCCACAACTTCTGGTGGCAAGCTGTTCCACTGATCGTTTGTTCTCACAGTCAGGAAATTTCTCGTTAGTTCTAGGTTGCTTCTCCCCTTGATTAGTTTCCACCCGTTGCTTCTTGCTCTACCCACAGATGCTTTGGAGAATAGCTTGACGCCCTCTTCTTTGTGGCAACCCCTGAGATATTGGAAGACTGCTATCATGTCTCCCCTAGTCCTTCTTTTCATTAAACTAGACACACCCAGTTCCTGTAACCGTTCTTCAGGTGTTTTAGCCTCCAGTCCCCTTATCCTCTTGGTTGCTCTTCTCTGCACTCTTTCTAGAGTCTCTAGAGTCTCTATCTTTTTTGTATTCTGGTGACCAAAACTGGATGCCGAATTCCAGATGTGATCTTCTAGCTCCCTGGACTGTATCCATTTTCTGCTTGATATGTTTTGTGTTTTTTAAAGAACTGTCTTCTCCAGGAATGTGCAGAAAAAATTACTCCTTCTCCTCCTCCCTCTTCCTCCCCCCCCCACTCCTCCACACACCGCACTCCCTTCCAGCACTGTTGACATTCCCTAATTAGGTCGTGAAATGTCTGCAAGAAAAAAACCAAACTCAGAGAGCGCCAAGGATCCGCAGTCATCCTCTTCTTCCTCTTCCCCCTTCCCCCCTTCCTCCCCCCTTCACTTCCCCCTCCTCCTTCCCCTCTTCCTCCTCCTCTTTCCTCTTCCTCTACTTCCTCTCCCCTCCCTCCTCATCCTCCCTCCTCTTTCCTCTTCTTCCTCTCCCTCCACTTTCTCCTTCTCCTCCTCCCTCCCTCCTCTTCCTCCACTTCCCCTTCCTCCTCTTTCCTCTTCCTCCTCTCCCTCTTCTTCCTCCTTCTCCTCCCTCCATCCTCTTCCCTCTTCCTCCACTTTCTCCTTCTCCTCCTCCTCCTCATCCCTCTTCCTCCACTTCCTCTCCTCCTCTTCCTCCTCTCCCTCCACTTTCTTCTTCTCCTCCTCCTCTTCCCTCTTCCCCTTCCTCCTCTTCCCCCTCCTTCGCTTCCCTCCCTCCTTTTCCTCCACTTCCTTCCCCTCTGGATGGGCTCAATCAATAGCCTGCCAACCTCCCCTTTTCTTCCCTCTAAATGCTCTCCCAGGGTCTGAATGGTTTCTGGCTTTTATTTTTAAGTGGCACTATGCTGAGTCTCCCTCGCAATCCAGAACGATCCTCTCTTTAAAAAGAGAACACAGAGGTGATTAGTTCCGAGCGGCAATAATTAGAACTGTTTGTATCCGCGGCTGTGCCAGGCTGACAGCTGGGGAGGGGCGGGTGGGAGGAAGCTTGATGGCTCTTCAAACGGAAAACGTTCAGGAGGGACCTAGGTGCCCCCTTTTTTAAAAAAAAAAGTATTTCTATTTACAGCAGGGAGGAGGAAGAGGAGGAGGGAAAAAAACCCAAGTGAAAGGATGCTAGCATAAATTAGGCTGCTCTAACTAGACTGCTTGTGCAGCTGTGTGTTTCTGTAGAGAGAGACGAGGTTGTTTTGGTTCCTGGAAATAAATACTTGCACTCACCCTATGTTCAGAAACATTCTTGTTCCGTCCACCGCCGTCCAGAACATTCTTGTTCTGTACACCGCCCCGAGTCCCTTTTGGGAGAGGGGGCGGTCTAGAAGTGCTAATTAAATTAAATTAAATTAAAGTCTTCCGAAGTGTTCAGCCCCTCAACTGCCATCTGGCTTGCTTCTTGGTCTTTGATTCCTGGCAACGGCCTGAACAAATCCTTGCAATTTTTCTTGGCAAAATTTCAGAAGTGGTTTTGCCCTTGCCTGCTTCCTAGGGCCGAGAGAGAGTGGCTGGCACAAGGCCGGTCAGCTGGCTTTGTGTCCGGGATTTAAACTCGTGGCCTTCCCCTTTTGTCTCAGCCTCAGAATGAAAAATGTACATACCGAAAAACTAATTTTGCATTTTGTTTTAAGCTTTGTTACACCAGGGTGGGAATTAATCTTTTGCAGTTATGATTCCCCACCACCATTGCCTCCCTTATTTAACCAAGCAAATAAGCTTGTAAGGTCAGAGGGAGGAGAAATGCAGTCTGGGTTGTAAGCTCATTTTGAACTGTAGTTTCCATGGTTTTCCTGTGTCATTTGAGCAATTTCCCTGTGTTGTTTGAGCAAAGAAATGGGATATATTTGCACGCAAGGCTACGAATCTGACCTTTTTGAGTTTTATCAGCATCGGATCCAAGCTCCATCCGATCCCTTTTTCCATTCAAGCTGCAGAAAGAGACAATTTTATGGCTTAAGAAATTGTCAGATTTTCAAACGCCCTTGCTTTTGCAAGCAAACATAAAAAAGAAGAAAAAAAAACCCCTGCTAGATTATTTATTCAACATACAAGGGTAACAACCACCGACCGGCACTATAGATTAGCATTTTCACCTAGGTTAAGTCAATGCACCATAAAAATATAAAGGCGCTAGAAAAACAAATAAATAAACGTTGCCAGAAATGGCAATCTTACTTTCTCTCCCCGTTCTTAGGCAGAAGGGGGGAAAAAACCCGCATAAAATCCAGAAGAATTTAGGATTTTCGGAGAAGAAAAAATGTACGTTTTATTTATTTTTTTAAAATACATATATTCTTGAGTAAGTTTATTCCCTTTGCTTTCCACCAACACTGATTTTATAAAATCACCCCATATTTCATTATTACCTTCCCACCAAAGGTGGTTCCTTTTTTCTACTTGCATTTTTTACGTGCTTTCAAACTGCTAGGTTGGCAGAAGCTGGGACAAGTCACGGGAGCTCACTCCATTACGCGGCGCTAGGGATTCGAACCGCCAAACTGCCAACCTTTCTGATCAACAAGCTCAGCGCCTTAGCCACCAAGCCGCTGCATCCTTATATATGCGTAGGAGGTGACATGAATCCCATCCGTAGCGACTGCCTGTGTTAGGTGGGAAGAGAGACTTTGGGAACGCACGAAATCCAACCGCTTATGGACGGCAGGCGGGGCTGCTCATTAAACGGCACTTAATTTTCTCCGGGTGAAGCGTGGAGGCTCTTTATGAAGCCGCAGGAGCCATTGATTGTGGAAACCCAGGCAAAAGTGGCGTTTAGCGAAAAGTCTGGGAAACGGCACTTGATTTGAGGCAGCAGAAATCTCAAAGGGAGGCCAGAAAAATAAAATGCTGCTGGCACACAGCTTAGTCCTTCGGGTTGAATCAATTCCATTCGGTCACTTAGAGCAGAAGGAGTGAGTCTCGTTTTTGAGTTGACAAAACAACACTTGAAAAAGCAAAGTTTCCACCACCTCCTCCTCCTCCTCCTTCTACTCTGTTCTTTTTCTTTTCCTTCTCCTTCTGGTCCTTGTCCTCCTACCCTCCTCCTCTTCCTCCTCTTCTTCTTCTATTTCTGCTTCTGCTTCTTTCTTCTCTTCCTCCTCCTACTCTTGTCTTCTCTCTCCTCCTCCTTGTCTTCCTAAACTTTTCTTCTTCTTTTCCTTTTCATTCTCCCTCTTCTCCTCCTCTACTCTCTTCTGCTTCTGCCTTCTCCTTCTCTCTCCTCCTCCTCCTACTCTTGTCTTCTCCTCCTCTTCCTTGTCTTCCTACACTTTTCTTCTTCTTTTCCTTTTCCTTCTCCCTCTCTCCTCCTCCTACGCTCTTCTGTTTCTTCTTCTTCTTCTTCTTTCTTTCTCCTTCCTTCCTCTCCTTCTTTCTTTCTTCTTTCTTCTTCTTCTTCTTCTTCTTCTCCTCTTCTTCTTCTTCTTCTTCTTCTCCTCCTTCTTCTTCTTCTTCTTCTCTTATCTTCTCGTCCTCCTCCTCCTAATCTTTTCTTCTTGTTGTCCTTTTCCTCCTCCTCCTCCTCCTCCTCCTCCTCCTCCTCCTCCTCCTCCTCCTCCTCCTCTTCTTCTTCTTCTCCTTCTTCTTCTTCTTCTCTTCTCTTCTTCTCCCCCTCCGCCTCCATCTCCTTCCTCCTCCTCCTCCTCCCTCAAATATGAGATGATAGATTAACTTTCCATGAGCAATCCGAAAGGACATTATGATGGTTTGATTGTAAAGGGAGAAAAATGAGCGGGGATCACAT
This sequence comes from Natrix helvetica helvetica, assembly GCA_029890345.1. Classification (NCBI taxonomy): domain Eukaryota; kingdom Metazoa; phylum Chordata; class Lepidosauria; order Squamata; family Natricidae; genus Natrix; species Natrix helvetica. The sequence goes on from JAKRSI010000091.1 coordinate 7,081,573, forward strand.
TTCAAAAGGTCTATTTGAAGAGACAGTAAATGAGGTCAGGACGAAGGGGAAATGGAGAACGTTGTGATGGGATGATAACAATTTTCAAAAAACAGTCACGAGACACTTAAATAAAGTATGAATTAGAATATGGACAGACGGGAAGGAAGAATGGTTTTCAAGCAAACAAGCAATAGGCAAGTTTAAATTTCAATTTTAGCTATGCTTCCTTTTGTGTTTATTAGAGTTTCTTAGTTCACTCCGTTTCTTAGCTTGCTCTTTCTTATTTTGTTTCTTAGTTCGTGACTTGTTATTTCTCTTCAATAGCCGGCGCAACATTTCTTACAGGCAACAGTGATCAGTCTGGATGCATTTATAATGTCTGCTACAAAAATGGGGGGGGGGATGCAGTGGCTCAGTGGCTAAGACGCTGAGCTTGTCAATCAGAAAAGTCGGCAGTTCAGCAGTTCGAATCCCTAGCGCTATGTAACGGAGTGAGCTCCCGTTACTTGTCCCAGCTTCTGCCAACCTAGCAGTTCGAAAGCAGGTAAAAATGCAAGTAGAAAAATAGGAACTACCTTTGGTGGGAAGGGAACAGCGTTCCGTGCGCCTTTGGCATTGAGTCATGCCGGCTACATGATCACGGAGACGTCTTTGGAAAGCACTGGCTCTTCGGCTTTGAAACGGAGATGAACAGCACAGCCCCCTAGAATAGAGAATGACTAGCACATATGTGCGAGGGGAACATTTACCTTTTGACAACAATGGGGTAAAATCAGGTTGCAAAAAAACATATTATGGCGTTAATGTAGAGAGTCCAAAGCCGCTATAATGTCAAACATTTCAATCTGGTGTTATTTAAACGACAATATTGGTGTGCGCTGAATTTTTCCCACCGTGCCTTTACTCCGAAGGAACTGGGAACCATGTAAATATGATTTACGAAGTGGAAAAGTGAAAGAGATTATATTAAAAATGCATGACCGATGGTGCTTGACTCAGCTACAAGTGAGAATCGATTCTTTTTTCCCCTTCCCTGAATAATGACTTCTGCTGGCAATACGGGAGAGAATGAACTCTTTTGCAGAGCGAATTTAATTGCAAGGGAGAGGAGTGGGACGAAGTGGAAGATAATATATAAAATGGGGGAAAGTGTTTTGGAGAAAGCAGAATGCAATCCAGGTGGCCTCCCTGCAGTTGATGTATTGAAGTGCACATCTGCAAAACAGTCGGGGGGGAGGGGGGAAGATACCCACCGACTGACACAGACTTGTCTTCTAGTCCAACCCTCTGCTCTGGTAGAAAGCCCTATACCACTTCAGACTAATGGTTGTCCAGTGTCTTCTTGAAAACTTCCAGTGTTGGAGTATTTGCAATTTCTGGTGGCAAGTTGTTCCACTGATTAATTGTTTTCAATTCTAGCTCGCTTCTCTCCTGGATTAGTTTCCATTCATTGCTTCTTGTCTTGTGTTCTGTCGCATCTTCCACACGCTCAGTCCTAGTTACACAAAGCAATGCACTCTCTAAATAAGCTGGGCTTTGTTGTAGCCCACCAGCGGCCAGTGGAGCTGGCAGCAGAGTCGGAGAGTGAGGAGGTTGGGGAGGAAGAGGGGCCAGTCCTGGAGTCTGGGGAAGGCTCTGGTGAGGGGCTCTGTGTCAGAGGCAGAGAGGGGACCAGGGCCGTATGCCAGTTATCAGCTGCCTTCAGAATCAGCATCAGTGAGGCAGAAGAACAGCTGGAGCCTGTTCCCAGTGTGCCCATGTGCAGAGTTGCCAGATGAAGGGAACAGCTAAGAAACAGGGATCGACTGGGGAGTAAGGCTACAGGGAGACAATGTATAGCCCCTCCCAGAAGGAATAAAAGAGGAGCGAAGGGGAGTAGAGTTTGCAGGAGACAATCAGTTCGCTTCATTGGTTCCTGACTCTCTGAGACTCCTGGCCCAGTTCTGCAGAGATCGTCCTGGCAGCTCTCCACGCCAGAGAAGGTCTGTGACTGTAAATCCTCCCTTGAAAGACTTTGCTGGAGGTGAATGAGCAGAATTCGCAGTCAATTAATAAAAGGGGTTTTTTGTCGGGACCAGGAGTTTGCTTCCTGCTTCTCGAGAAGCCTCGTTTAGGAGAAAAAGCTTCTTGCAGAAGGAAAAGCAAATTTCTCTTTCCCCCCTCTTGAACAAGAATGGCAGAAAGTTGTAAAGACTGCCACTGGGGGACACTCGTGCAGTGGCTGAGATGCAAGTTCCTATCCTGATTTCTTTGAATCCACCCAAAAAAATAGTAATAATAATTTTGGCTCCACACCTGCTTGTTGGGATTGTCAGCCAAAAAATCTACCGCGGCTCAGCCTCCTCTCTGATCATTTTTGTAGAAATGATTCTTATGGAAACTGGCAGCCGCAACAGCCACAGGGAGGATCTTGCCGGGGTGTGTGTGTGTGGGCTGGCCTCCTTGTAGTTAAAGGTGATATAATTGAATTGAATCAAATAAATAATTGCATTTGGGAGCTAATTTTTTTTTTTACATGATGGGCTGGTTTTGTCTGAAGATCCTTTCAGCCATTTTTGTGCCTTTTGCCTGGCGGCGAAGAGGAGCTAAATTTGCACCTTCTCCTCCCGTGAAATTATCTTGAAGTTGGGGGTTGGAGTGACTTGAAGAACAAATTGACAGTGTACAAAACTGGCTTCTGATAATGTTGCAGGGATGCAATGAAGAAACATAGAAGGATAGATTGGAAGGGACCTTGGAATCTTAAATGTAAAGGTTCCCCTTGGACACATGTGCTAGTCGTTCCCGACTCTAGGGGGCGCTGCTCATCTCCGTTTCAAAGCAGAAGAGCCAGCGCTGTCCGAAGACGTCTCCGTGGTCATGTGGCCAGCATGACTCAACGCCTAAGGCCCAGAACGCTGTTCCCTTCCCACCAAAGGTGGTCCCTATTTTTTCTACTTACATTTTTTACCTATTCAACCCATAATCCTCTATTTTGACCTGGCCTGGTTAAAATAGCGGATTATAGGTTGAATAAGCAATATTGCAACATATTCAATTAAACGGAGTTCAAAGGCTTTAATTAATTCCTACAATCTCCCAGCAGGACAGAGATGCAAGGAGTTTCGCCCAGGGAATGCCTGCGTTATTATCTCACCAGTGCACAAAACTGTTTAAAAAGAATCCATTTTTTTTCTTCCCCCCTACTGGTCGTATTTGTCAAGGAGGAAAGTCCTAAACTTGAAGAAGTTTTAAATCAGAATTTGACCCAGTTGTTGAATGACTGTCCAATTTCCTCCCTCTCTCCCATTGCCGTTGCTGGGCTGGGGAAGATAGGAAATGTGATCTAAGCCACATCTGCCCGCCTTAGAGCTGGCAGCAGATTCGGACAGTGAGGAGGTTGGGGAGGAAGCAAACTCCTTGTCCTTATCTGGCCAGGCGTCTCAGAGAGGCTTCTCGGGAAGCCTTATTGAGAACAGTCTGGTAGAGGAGAGTGGAATCCAGGTCCTGATCTTCTGCGGATTATCAAGAGGTCCGGCAGCTTCTCCTACCTTCTCTCCAAGGTCCTATTTAGGAGCAGTTGTCTGCAATGGTAGCTCCTTGAACTGTATGGTCGTATTGGCAGGAGAATCTCACAACTTATGTTTGGTGCACATGGAAGGGGTTCAGGTTGAGGAAGGCTGGAAAAGAGGAAGGAATTGTTGTGATAAGAGGGGTTTTAGTACAGGTGGCAAAACCTGTGGCCTTCCAGATGTTGCCGAACTATAATTCTCCTCCCTACAGGCAGTAGGGTCCCATACTGAAGGATGTTAAAGTTGCCTTCAGCAATGTTTGGAGAGTCAATGATTTTCCCACTCTGGGCCATCAAGAAGTTACTTACTTACTTATGTACTTACATACTTATTTACTTTCTTTCTCCCCCTTCTTTCCTTTCCCCCTCCCTTCCTTCCTCTCTTGCTCTGAATCCATTCATCCATCCTTCCTTCCTTCCTTCTTCCCACTCTCCCTATGAATCCTTCCTTCTCTTGCTCTGAATCCATCTTTCCTTCCACTCCAATTTCCCTTCCTTCCTTCCCCTCCAATTTTGCTTGCTTGCTTCCTTCCTCTCCAATTTCCCTTCCTTCCCCTCCACTTTTCCTTCCTTCTTCTTTCTTCCCTCCCTCCCTCTGAATTCTCCCTTCCTTCTTCTCTCACTTTGAATCCTTCCTCCTTCCTTCCTTCTTCTCTTCCTTCCTTCCACAATGCTCTTTACTTAGACTACAAAATCCTACATCCCGTTTTACTTTTACATCAAACCATTCTTTTTATACAACTTGGGAGTGATTTGAAGGTTCACCCCCTTTTCTTCCCTTGCAGTCCTAACCTGAGCTTTGACAACCCATCAATATTCTCTCCCCCCCCCCCCACCCCATTGTGGCTCCCTTTGGCTGCTGGGTTACTTCAAAAATACACACAAGGGAGTTGCTGACTCACTCAAAACCATTATGCCTTTGAACTTGGCACTCACTCCTTGGTTTCTCAGCAAGCCGGTGTTTTAAATTCCCTTTTTTTATTTCTGAAGATAAGCTAGGAAGGAATTCGCCCTTACCCAAATGTTTTTCTTGAGTTCATCTGAAAATCAAGAGCTTCCTGATACACCTTTATTTTGACAATATCTAATACTGAGTTATTTCAGAGTAAAGTCTGTTATTGTTGATTTCTGATGATTCTATCATGATAAAGTGGTTAATACCATTTTATAATGCCTTGGTAAGGCCACACTTGGAATACTGCATTCAGTTTTGGACACCACGGTGTAAAAAAGATGTGGAGACTCTAGAAAGAGTGCAGAGAAGAGCAACAAAGAGGATTAGGCTAAAACATGAAGAACGGTTGCAAAAACTGGGTATGTCTAGTTTAATGAAAAGAAGGACCAGGGGAAACATGATAGCAGTCTTCCAATATCTCAGGGGTTGCCCCAAAGAAGAGGGAGTCAAGCTATTCTCCAAAGCATCTGAAGGCAGGACAAGAAGCAATGGGTGGAAACTAATCAAGGAGAGAAGCAACTTAGAACTAAGGAGAAATTTCCTGACAGTGAGAACAATGAATCAGTGGAACAGCTTGCCTCCAGAAGTTGTGAATAGCCCCAACACTGGAAGTCTTTAAGATGTTGGATATTTGTCTGATGATGTAGGGTTTCCTGCCTAGGCAGGGGGTTGGACTAGAAGACCTCCAAGGTGCCTTCCAACTCTGCTATTGTATTGCTATTGTATTGTATAGAGCGTTGACTTTCTGTACCACTTGGAACCGTTGATGGCTGATGGTTGCTACCAGCAGACCGGGGTGGTTGTGATGAAAATAGAAGAAGGAAAGTGTGTTGGATAGGCTCACTACATTGAGTGATTTGTAAACAATAATAAAGGCAGGATATAAATAATAAACAGGTAAGGAAACTGATCACGTCAAGGACTACATCTTATGATTATTCCCCCAGGTTTTTCCTTAGAAGCACATATAATCTTATTTCTGTACCTGAAGTCCAGCTATGCCATCTTGCTCATGTGGTGAAGCTTCGAAATTCCATCGTCCTGGCGACAGCTTTCAAGCTTTATTTTTGAAAGCATGGAACTCATAATTCCAACTTTTTCCTCCTCTCAGGGTGGTTAAGGCGTTTTGCTTTTGATGCTCGTTTAAAAAAACGCAGCACCTTTGTTATCCGTGGAAATCTTCAGTCATCCAGGACACGGTTGTCCCAAAGGTGCTTTTTCAAAAGATGACTGGACTTTGCTTCCTTTTAAGACGTGAGGAGCTCAAGAGGCTTTTTGGATGAGAAGCGAAATGTCTTCAAGAAAGGACAAAATCTGATTGCCTTTTGAAAAAGCACCTTTGGGTAGCACGTTGTTGGTGCATAATTCCTTATTTTTCCTTCTCTTCTCTTCTCTTCTCTTCTCCTCTTCTCCTCTATTCCATTCCATTCTATATATTCTCCTCTCCTCTTTTCCATTCCATTCCGTTCTATATATACTCCTCTCCTCTTCTCCTCCTCTCGTCTCTTCCATCCCATTCCATTCCATATGTTCTCCTCTTCTCTTCTCCTCCTCATCTCCTCTCCTCTCTTCTATTCCATTCCATTCTATATATTCTCTCCTCTCTTCTCCTCTTCTCTTCTCCTCTCTTTCATTCCATTCCATTCTATATATTCTCCTCTTCTCTTCCTTTCCCCTCTTTTCTCCCTTCTCTTTCTCTTTCTCTTTCTCTTCTCTTCCCTTCTTCATTATCCCTGACCTCCTTTGCCTTTTCTGCCCTTTCTTCCAGTTTCATTTTCCCTGCCCAGTTCAGCCTCTGGCTTGTGAAACTTGGAATCTGACAGGAGGCCAAAGAGGGATAGGCTGGTGGGAAACATTCATTAGACTGATTGCTGTGCCGGAGTTGTTTTGTTTGCTTGCCTCTGATTTTTTTGGAAAATCTTTACCCACAGTGCACGTGGAAAAAGCCACCGGCAATTGTCCAACATTAGCTATCTCTCCAGATAACAAATCAGCTTGGAATCCAGAACTTTCACACCATAACAATGTGGGCTGCTTTGCCCCAGCGGGATAATTTTCACAAATTTATTATCATAGCATATTTGCAATGGTTTTTTGGGGGGGTTGGCTGGTGGATGTTATAAAATACAGACAGTCCTCAAGGTATGATCAGAACTGAGCCCAGAATTCCTTGTTGCTGAGCGAGAAATTTGTTAAGTAGGTTTTGTCCCCTTTTTACGACTTCGTTCTGTCCTAAGCTTTCCAAAATCCAGAAGCAGAGTCCTTATCCTGACAAAACCCATTTTTATGAAGCTAATGTGAATTCCTCTCATTCACATCCAGTAAAGGTCCCGGCAAACAGTCTTCTCAAAGGTGAATTTACAACCACAGACCTTATCAGGCTTGGAGAGCTGCCAGGCCGATATCCTTCCAAATGCAATGGCTGTACAAGAAAATACTTGGCAAGGAGTCACGACAACTTCTGAAGGCAACTTCTGTTCCTTGGGTTGATTGTTCTCAGTATCAGAAAATGTCTCCTTATTTCCAGGTTGAATCTCTCTTGGTCAGTTTCCATCCATTAGTCCTTGTCTGGCCTTTGATTGCTTTGGAAAATAGCTTGGCCCCCTCCTCTCTGTGGCAGCCCCTCAAATATTGGAAGACTGCTATCCTGTCTCCCCTGGTCCTTCTCTTCACTAGACTGTCCATGCCCAGTTCCTGCAAGCGTTCATTGTCTGTTTTAGCCTCCAGTCCCCTAATCATCTTGGTTGCTCTTCTCTGCAACCTGGTTCCCTTAGTTGTTGGTCATAGGGTTTACAATAACCAACAATGATCATCTATGCTCTGCTCAAGCCTCAGACCAGATTCTTGTTCTTTCGGGCATGGTGGTCTCACACACACACACCCTATGCTTTCTTACCACAAGCTGAATCATCATTGCCCAATCTCCTTCAGCCTACTTTAGTTGGTTGGGCGCAACCCAGCTGTGGAATTCCAGAGCGTTCCTGGAGGAAGGGGAATGCATCTGTTTCCGAACACATTTCTGCATCGGAATAGTTGTTGACTCAAAAAAACAGCTGAGGTTCATCCATTTTTAATCCGGCATGCCATTCCCCTGCTGATTCCAGAGACATCCTCGGAGCACCTGAATCGGGTTGGTCTCCTGGATTGGCTCACCAGAATAAGATCCAATCTAGAAATAAGGAGGAATTTCCTGAAAGGGAGAACGATCAATCAACGGAAGAGCTTCCCTCCCAGAGTTGTGGGCGCTCCCTCAATGGAGGTTGTGAAGACTGGACAATGTTTCTCTGAGATGGTGTAAGGTCTCCTGCCTCGAGCAGGGAATTGGTCTAGAAGACCTCCAAGATCCCTTCAAGCTCCATGATTCTAAGAAATCTCCCCCTCCTGTCAATCAAAGGAACACACACAGTGTAGATATTTTTAAGATTGCTGCTGTCCGTGGTGCTGAACATCATTTTTTCTTTATTCCTTTGGATTTTTCTTCAGCATTGAGTCATGATGCTCTGGGCATTTTCTGATTCATAGCTTAATGTTTCAACTGCAATCCAGTTGTGTTCATGCAGCTTGTTTCCCAACTATGCTAAAGATCTCAAAGAAAACAGATTAAGCTTCATTAGATTAAGTTTTGGTTAGTATTTCGGTATGCCCTTAATCTTTTTTTCTTATTCTATAGCCGTCAGGTCCCAAGAATGATACATGATATCCTCCAAAATGAATTCCTTATTGCTTCACACCCATAGACAAAAGGGGATGGTGTGGGGTCTCCTGCTTATGCAGGGGTTTGGACTAGAAGACCTCCAAGGTCCCTTCCAACCGTATTATTCTATCTTCTAAATAGCGTTCCTTCACCTGTGTCTGCTCTATCAATTGAGGTTTTCATGAAGAGATTGGGCAGTTATTTGTCCAGAATGATGTAGTGTCTTCTGCTTAAGCAGGGGGTTGGACTAGAAGACCTCCAAGGTCCCTTCCAACCCTATGATTCTATATTCTTTTCTGCAGGAATCTCTCCAGATTAGCAGCCTCACCTGGGAAAGACTAGATAAGGCTCAAAGGCACTTGGGGTGGAGTGGGATGAGTCAGGACTTAGCCTATTTGTCTTCACATAATGAATTCCGAGCTACTTCCCTGCTTGACTCCTGCTTCCATCTGGGAGGCTGCTCCCTCTCCAACCAATGCCGACCGATGGATCAACGCTTCTTACCTGAGGGCAAGAGATGCCAGCAAGAAGGGGAATGCTTTATGAGAAAGCCCTTTTAATGCGGCCTTTTAGAATCGTTTTGAAGAATTCATAAGCCGCAAGGCTCTGATGAATATTTCATCGTGAGGGAGAGAGCCGAGTGGTTTGCTTGGTGGGCTGTTGGCACGTGTGGGTTAAGTGGCCATCTGTCAGCAATTGGAAGCCGGCACCGGGTGAAGCTCCTTCCAATCAGACTTTGCAGGAAAGAAAGAAGGAAGGGGGGGGAAAGAGAGAGACAGGCAGAGAGAGGGGGAGAGGAGGAGAAGAGAGGGAAGAGAGAGGGGGGAGAGAGGAGGAAGAGAGAGACAGGCAGAGAGAGAGGGAAGAGAGAGGGGGGAGAGAGACAGGCAGAGAGAGTGTGGGGGGAGAGAGAGAGACAGGCAGAGAGGGGGAGAGAGAGAGAGACAGGCAGGAGAGAGAGAGGGGGAGAGAGAGGAGGAAAAGAGAAGAGGCAGAGAGAGGGAAGAGAGGGAGAGAAGGGAAGAGAGAGAGAGAGAGAGAGAGAACCAGGAACGTCACCCATTCCTCTCGCTGATCATGTCCGTGAATCCGTGGAGCCTACAGAAGCATTTTGTATCTCTCTGCTGCTCTGCTGCACGGAGACGGATGCAGCCCTGTCTTCTTCACTAGCATGGTGCTTCTACGAGAGGGGGATTGTTCCACTGCGCAGCTGTGTTGGGGTGTGTATAGATATCTGGAGGTGTGTGTGTGTGTTGGAGAGCCGGGAAGAGAGAGAGAGAGAGAGAGAGAGAGACGATGGTCCATGCCTCCATTGCTGAACTCCACAGCCCAGCTCCATTGCCATGAGTGGGAGCCAACCCGGGGAGAAAAGTAAACAGAGGACCCTCCCTCCTTCCGCAGAAAACCTCGCCGATACACAAGATGGCCAGATCAAAGCTGAAGAAATCCCCTTCCGACAGCAATGCGCATCAGAAGAGCATCCCTCCGCTGGCAACAACCGAAGATGTGCCGGGCATCAGCCCCCTGTTGCCTGTCCGGCGGCTGGGATCCGTGGGAAGCGATATGGGACACAGGTACCGCATCCCGCGAGGATCTCTTGGCACGCCAAGGTTTTCCCCCTGCCCTCCCCACCCACCCCCGTCCGAGCGAATCGAGAAACAAATCAGGAAGACAACCCCCCCCCCAAAAGGTGAAAGGTTGGAAAAACAGGCGGTCCTTTGTTGGGATAATTCTGTCACTGGCTTTTTCCTTTCTTCCTTCCTTCTTTCTTTCTCTCTCTCTCTCTCTCTCTCTCTCTCTCTCTTTCTTTCTTTTTCCTTTGGGAACTGTAAATGTAGGGTGCCAACCTCAAGGCCCCACCTGCCTTTTAGAAATGTTTTTTTTTAAATAGAGGGGAGTGGGAAAGGCACACCACCCAACAGAGGAATGCTTGTGAACGGAATCATCTTCATCGTACGAGCGGGACTTCAGCCTCCCCCCTCCCCCCCCAAGTTGTCATGCATATATATATAAGTACGTACGTACGTATGTATGTATGTATGTATGTATTTGTGTTACAACCCCTGGTATGCTCAAATATTGAATCCCAGTAAGGGTATGGCTAGCTGATGAGAGCTAAATAGCTTGAAATAGATCTATACTAGTCTCCCTTTATTTATTTATCAGCACAAATACAACATATATATATATATATATATATATATATATATATATATATATATATATATTATATATATATATATATATATATATATATATATATATATATATATATATATATATATATATATATACGCGCGCATGCATGCATACATACATACATACACATACATACATACATACATACATACATACATACATACATACATATAAAGCTGTGCAGTAAAACGGAGAGAGAAGAAACCACGGTTCGGTCTCTTTTCTCCTGATCTTTCAGCTTTGTGCTTTGATGCAGCAATGGAGAGGGGGGGGGGCGTTGAAGCAGGCTTCAGAAGCTTCTGCCTTTATACAGACCCTCGCTGGGATCCAGGATTTCGAGCCCCTCGGCTGGGCAGTGCAAAAGGAGGAGAGGGAAGCACTAGAGACTCACTGCAGCTGAGAGCGCGCGCACACACACACACACACACACACCATACAGAGACAAAAGAGGCAGGCGGCCTTTTCTTCGAAAGAAGTGGCGTGTGTGCAGGGTGTTTTATTTTGGACGGTTATTCCAAAAGGAGGCAGCGTGGTTCTCGAGGTGCAGGGAAGCAAAGGGATCCGTGCTTCTCCCCCTTCCTTTTTTTTCTTCCTCTGCTCGTTTCCCTTCCCGCCTCCTGACCCCCTCCAGCCTTCTCAGTCTTCCCATCCTCTGCTCCCCTACTCCCACCAATAATTCCCGCACCCCACCCCTTCATCAAACGCTGGCCCATCACATCGAGGTGCCCTGTGCTGTTTTTTCCCCCAGTTGTGTTGATGTCAAAAGAGGCAGGGTGAACAGGGGACGGTTGCTTAACCTGCTGATGTTTGCTCTGTCTTCTACATCTCTTCCTTCCTCATTCTTTCCTCCTCTTTTTCTTCTTTTCCTCCTCCTCCTCCTCTTCATCTCCTCTGTCTTCTACATCTCCTCCTTCCTCATTCTTTCCTCCTCCTCTTCTTTTCTTCTTCTTCCTCTTCCTCTTCTTCTTGCTCTTCTCCTTCTCCTCCTCCTCCTCCTCCTCTTCATCTCCTCTGTCTTCTACATCTCCTCCTTCCTCATTATTTCCTCCTCCTCTTACCTCCTTCTTCCTCCTCCTCCTCCTCTTCTTCTTCTTTTGAAGGCAGGGGGAGATTAGCCTCTTTGGAGTAAGCAGGGGGCCTCCTTTCCTCCATGATTGTTTGGGGGAGGGGAGGTACGGCGGTGCTGCTAGGAAGATAAAGGAAGGCGCAAGAAGCAATCTAGGCCTTTAGTGATCTTGGCCTTTGGTGTCAATAGAGACTGTCGTAGCTCTTTGCATGAAGATCCTCCTTTGTGGAACAGAGAGTGGATGCGATGAAAGATACTTTCTCTGTTTCTTTTCCTTGTGCTCTCCAGCCCATTGGTGTTTTGGATTAGGAGGCCAAAAATTGAGTGGTTGGGTGGAAAGTTGGTTTGAATAATAGAATTGGAAGAGACTTTGGAGGTCTGCTAGTCCAACCTTCTGCTCAAGCAGGAGACCCTCTACCATTCCAGTTGTCCAATCATTTTTTAAAACCCTCCCAGGATGGAGCACCCACAACTTCTGAAGGCAAACTGTTCCACCAATAAATTGTTCTTACCGTCAGGAGATATCTCTTTAATTCTAGGTTGGGCCTCTCATTGATTAGTTTCCATCTGTCATTTCTTTTCTTGCCTTCTGGCGCTTTGGAAAATCAGTTGACCCCCCCTCTTCTTTGTGACAGGCCCTCAAATATTGGAACATGGCTATCATGTCATCCCCCTACTCCATGATAGCTCCTTGAACTTTGTTCTAAGCATGTCTGAGTGGTGTGTTGCAGGAGATAGTTCCGTTGACCTGTCTTAGATCCAGGTCCTTCCTGTAGCTCCAATGTTCACCCTCTTTCGCTCGCCAGTAGCAACTTCTCCATGCAGTGGGCATGATGTGCTATTCTACTTACCATGCCTTCTCTTTGGGTGTCTTGGTTTTTTATAAGCTGACTTCAAACCACTCCTCTGTGGTTGAAACGTGAAACAACTCCCTTCTTCTGACTTTAAACAACCACGTGCTAAACCAGAGAATAACGTCCAAGTTGTTTGCAGTTCTCCAAAGCCCTGGGTGCAACGTTGAAGGAGAGGTCATAATTGGCACCCTTGACCCTTGATGGATAGGGAGAATGATTCCACCCAGGTCAACAGCCCTAGAAACTCGGTCTAATTAATTCCACCTAAAGAAGACGGGCCAATTATTCAGAAACTGGTTTTCGCCCTGGCTTCACCCTTCTTGTGCCACAGGCTGAAACTCAACACCAGTTGGCTGTGCTTTTTGGGAGCTTTTGAAATGGTGTCCTTTGGGCAGGAGAGAAGAGGGGGCCCGGACTGAATGGACACCTCCACAAGGTATCTAACACATACCTGGGACAGAGGTTACTCTCTCCAGCCAGAAAGGGAAGAGAGACTAATCTTTTCTGAATCTGCAAATTTGGGAAGTTTCTGTGGTCTTGTTTTCTTGTTTTGTTTTTACCCTAGTGGGAAGGTCTCTGTGCTGAGGGGGATAATGACGTTGTTATCCTTTTTAGATTTATTCCATCCCTGTCAAAGAAACCCATTGATTTTTTTCAGATGTAACTTCCTACAAAAGATGCATTAGCTGTGAACTGCTGACCTGTGCGATTTCACAGCTAGGGTGTATTGCTTTCATTTGGACAAAAGTGTAGAGCCAAGAACTTCCTTTCGTTTTGGAATTCAGACTCATTCTTGGGAAGCTCTGTGACTGACTTCCTTCCTTCCTTCCTTCCTTCCTCTCCTTCCCATCTCCCTCCCTCCCTCTCATTCCCATTTTCCTCACATTTCCATCTCCTTCCTTCCTCATTCCCACTTCCCTCGCTCCCCCATTCTCCTCATTCCCATCTCCCTCCTTCCTTTCCTCCCTCCTTTTTTCTTTCTTCCTTCCTTCTTCTCATTCCCACTTCCTTTCCTCCCTCCCTCTCACTCCTCCCTTCCTCATATTCCCATCTCCCTCCTTCCTTTCCTCCCTTCTTTTTTCTTCCTTCCCCCCTTCTTTCTTCTCATTCCTACTTCCTTTCCTCCCTCTCTCTCATTCCCAAGGGGAGTGGTTGTCGTAGGAGACAACAGTTCGTATTTCTGAAGATTTTGCTCATTGTGTTTCGTGGCACAAAGACTGCCTGGCCGGAACTTAATTTGCAGCTTTGCGACTGGGAGCTCACGGCCTTGCAATTATCGCAAGGAACTGATAAGGCCTGTTACTGCAGTTAACTCCCTGAAGGACTCTTGCCTGGACTTTTCGGTGGGTGAATGCAATTAATTCACAAGAGGTAAATAAAGAGGGTTTTTTTCGTGACCAGGAGTCTGTTGTTTCTTCTGCTAAGGCTGCATCAGAACACATTGTGAACGCACAGCCAGACAAAGTTACTGCCCCATCTGTGTTGATGTTCAATGAGACGTGGGGAACGACGTTTGAGAAAGGAGCAGCCCTGGCTGCTTCAGTTTTGTGAAGACTCTAGAACTGTTTAGAGAGAGGAAAAAAAGAATTGGAGAAAAAAATATCCTGTATTTGAAGCTGGAAATGTTCCTGTTTTCACCCCTCTGGGCGCTCGCTTCTGCTGAGCTTTGCAAAGAGTGCCTTGCATAACCCTCTTGCTTTTTTTTCTCTCTCGAAGGCTGCTTAAAACTTCCTGTTACCTCCTTCCTCCCGAGTGGTTGGAAACTGAATTATGATTTAATAATCATCTTCGTGGTTTGAACTCCCTCTGCCCTGAGCCACTTAAGCAGCAGACAGAGCTTTTCCCGATTTCTGATGTGCAAATTCATCGGGAATCCCCAGAAATGTCCAAGAGCGAGGCCCAAGCACAGCGTTTCCGCCAAGTGGAAGCGAAGGGCTGCCCCAGAGAAGAGGGGATTGACTCCAAAGCACCTGAAGGCAGGACAAGAAGATTCAATGGATTCGAATAATTTCACAACCAGTTCTCTGCTCTAATGACCAGCTGGGTAGGCATGGCTGGGTGGACATGTGACTGGGCGAGTGTCGAGCCAACTCGACGTCACTCACATCGAGGGGTGGCTTCACCTCACCTGGCCTCTCACGACCAACTGGTCATAGGTGTGAAAAACGGTCATGAGTCACTTTTTCCCCAGTGCCATTGTAACTTTGAATGCTTACTAAATGAATTGTTGTAAGGCTAAATACTGTATGAATCATTCAATTAGAAATTGGGGGGGGGGGGGGGATACACACTTAAGATCAATGATATCCCCAGCCATCACGGAAACCTCAACCTTTCTGTCCGAATCCCTTCCTGAGATTTCTTCCAACAGCCGGTTCTCCGAACTGCTCAGAAAGTGAAAAAACGGTTCTCCCAAATAGGTGCGAACCGGCTGAATCCCACCACTGAATGGGTGGAAGAACAGTAAAGGGAGCTCCCAACTTAGAACTAAGGAGACATTTCCTAACAGTGCGAACAATTAAATCAGTAGAACAACTTGTCCTCAGAAATTGTGAGTGCTCCCTCCCTGGAGGTTTTCAGAAAAAGACAATCAGTGGGCCAAGATAGGATGAGACCTCCTGATTTGAGCTGGGAGGGGGTTGGACTAGAAGACCTCCAAGGTACCTTCCAGCCTATGCTTCTATATTCTAACCCTCGAGTGATATTAGCTGAACAGATCAGGGTGTACTTATGGGTTTCCTTCTGGAAAGAGGAACAAATTAGTTGGAACGCTCTGGTTTTTCTTGGTTCCTCCGCACCCTCCTGCGAAATGACACAGCAATCTGTTTCATCCATTGCATACCCATTCATCGCTTGATCCTGAAAGCAGGAGGAAGCAGTCGGCTGTGAAAGTCCAGGCCCACAATTGATCCAAAGTCCAATTAAACTGATTTATTGCAAACCACGCCGAGGCACAAGAACCTTCTTCACTAATGGCTAGCATCTGTTTGGAGTTAGATGCGGGTCGACAGAATTCAAGGGAGGTTGGACGTAGTCTGCTTGTGGCTACGTTTGTAGGCTGCTTCCTCTTTTGACTCCACCCCAGCCCACCTTCTTCCATTCCTTGTCCTACATGTTTCCAATGTGTTTGAGTGAATGTTGGCTTCTAGAATTTGATTGGTGACAACCTGCAAGCTTTTTTGATAAGGTTTTTAGGAAGCTGGTAGCCCTTACCTTTTTCTTTCTAGGGCTGGGAGGGATGGCTGGATGCCTCAGGCAGGACTAGAACTCACAGTCTCCTAGTTTCTAGCCTGTCGCCTTAATCCCTACCTCAGACTTGCTCACTTAGTCCTCATGATTAGCAAGCAACAAACTTAGGCACTGGGCATCATTCGGCATTTGAGAAATCTAACATTTTCTGGAATATTTTTTTAAAATTGATCTTCTACCATTAAGTCTGCTCTTTTCTCTGTAAGTTTCCATTTCTCCTCCTTTCCCCTCTCTGTCTTTCTCTGTGTCTCTGTCTCTGTCTGTCTGTCTGTCTCTGTCTCTGTCTGTCTGTTTCTCTCTCTCTCTGTTTCTCTCCCTGTTTCTCTCTCTCTCTGTTTCTCTCTCTCTCTGTCTCTCTGTTTCTCTCCGTCTCTGTCTCTCTCTGTCTCTCTGTCTCTCTCTCTGTCTCCCTCTCTCTCCATGGGCTCAACATATAAAATTTAAACAACCTGCTTGCAGAAATAACACGACTTGCAAAATAAACACACACAAATGCACACGCTTCTAAGAGGAAGCTCTTGATTCTGGGGCGGGGAACTCACAAACTTCCTTGCACGATAAATAAGCATATTCCTCTGTAAGTTACCACAGTTTTAAACCTTTGTTGGCTTGCAAGGAAATCTCGCTGCCCCCCCCAAATAGGGCTGATTCCTAAATTCGAAGTGTACAAAGCAACGCTGCGAATTTTAATACAATGACCAATCTAGATATGCACGTATAAAATAGAGAGAATGGTTTTGCACGGCTCCAGATTTCTTCTTTCTGGTTGACCAGGAGACCGAATTAAACGAGAAACTTTAATTAATTAAACTTTTCTAACTTGGCATAGTTCCTTTCCCTTGCCCAGCTGTAGGACCCGTTCACAAGATTCCTTTGGTGGTTGGCTGTAAAAATGAGTGTCTCTTAGTAAAATGTTGTAGTTCCTTGTCTTCTTCAGGGAAACTTTCTCGATCTCCCAGTCTGGCTTGTAATTTCCTAATGTGTCTCCTATCAAAATATTAGCCAGTTAACAGAAAGGGAGGCAAATTCTTTACTTCGTTTAATAATGCATGATTGTTTCTTAATAATTCGTCTCTTAAAAGTAGAATAGAGCAGTACGTCTCTTAAAGTAAAGTAGAAAACCTTGTACTGCTTTTGAATTCTAGACTTCGGTGCATTCATCCTTAACTAGATACGGGCACTCCTCGACTTACGACCACAGTTGAGCTGCAGGTTTCCACCGTTAAGTGAGTTCTGCCCCATTCCTCTGCCCAGCTTCCCCCGTCAATGTTGCTGATCAGAAGTTCGCAAAAGAGGATCCCATGACTCCGGGACGCTGAGACCGTCATCAATACGAGTCAGTTCCCAATTTGGTCGGGATGCTGCAACGGTCATAAGTGTGAAAAATAGTCCAAAGTCACTTTTTTCCAGTGCTGTTGTAACTTTGAACGGGCACTAAATGAACTGTTGTAAGTCGAGGGCTACCTGTACACTGCCAATGTCCAGAAATCCTTCTCTCTTTTTTTTTTTTTCGTCGGTATGTATATTTTTTTCTCTTAATGTTCCTTATGCCCTGTGTTCCTAGGCCACATAATGAAGATTTCAGCATGGATTCCTCGCTTTCACAGTAAGTTAGCTTCGAACAACTGCATGCACTGGGAAAGGGAAGGAATGACTCAGTGCTTTCCTTAGCACCGCGGACTTAAGTTGGCTTAAAAGTTCGCTTCCCCTTTGCGAGAAACGAGCATTGTGGGAAACGTAGTTCTCTGAGAAGGTAGACACCATGCTTGTGGCAAATTCTGCATACCCTCTGGATACAGTTCTTGGGAGAGAAGCAGAAAATAACTTCTATGAAATAGATTGAAGATCATGTTGTCCAGCACCGGGGAAATCAGAAAATCCAGGCAGTTCCAATGGCTCTAAAGATGTATGGCAAGCTTAAGCTCCTTACAAGAATCTGAACTACTAACAGCCAAGGGAAATTAGCGGGAGATAATAATAGAAGGAATTCAAGGTAGGCTGGGCTTAGATCTTATGTGGGCACGAAGGGAATCATAACTAATGATGTGTTTGAACCCTCTCCCTCCGGCTCAGCTTAGCCATCTCCTACAAATGCTCTGCTCCCGATCTCAGATTAAACTGGGATTGTGTCAACTCCCAGTGTTGTCACGGGGAGAGAAGGAAAGGGAGTGCATTCCACACATATTGTCGGCTGGAGTTGGATCTCAGATTACTGCAGCCGGCTTGGTAGGGGTGCACCTTATAGGGGAATATGATTTATGACACAGACTGAGGGGAGGGAAGAAACAGGAGTAAAGTTCAGCAATAAATCAAACAAAGCATAGGCTTGACTGCGAACAGATCTTGCCTAATGGTGCTCCTAATAAATGACTAGTTTTGTATTGAAAACTTCACTCGATATTCATGAATCAATTAGGGCATTTTCAGGAAATTTGACAGATTGTTTAAAAACCCAGGCATAGATAGCCATCATGCTAAGCCAGAAAATAATAGGGTGTGGAATCACAGTTAAATCATGGTTTTCTCATTATGGTGCTCTGAACTATATAAAAAATTTTAATTAGTCTGTTTGCACATTTATCTTCAGTTTAACCTTCTTGGCTCACTATGAAGTATATTCAAAGATTTCATGTTGCTTAGATTCTGAACAAATCCATAAATATAGGATTCTTTTACTGAGACACCTAAAAATTCTATTTTTGGTTGATTCCCAAGGCTACCTTGTAATTATCATTATTTAGGTGTATTGGCCGAGTGGCGTGATGGCCTAGTGGTGAAGAAGTTTGCCTCCCATTCAGAAGATTAAGGGTTCAATCCTAAATAGCAGAGAATGTCTCTCTCTCTTAGTGCACAAAGAAAAAAATGTCTACTGGGAACTCTTGTGTGGCGTCAGGAAGGGCATCTGGCCAGTAAATGCTCAGCTCCATCCAGTCACCTGAATTAAGGGATTACAAGGTCGTAAAAAGGGAGAGGGATTTTGTTTAGATGGATTTGGCTGCTCAACTCTAGAGAACTTTAACAAGAGAAGCATTTAGCTGGATTCCTCATGTTCAGTTCATTATAATCCCTCTCTCCAGAACTTTGACGAGAAAAGGACATCGGGGATGATGGGATGCCTCTGTTTTCAACCTGTGTCAGTTTCGTGTATTTTCACTGCTGATCCTTGACGTCTTGTTTGTGGATATGTTTGCTAGGGGAAACAAGATCCAATCATTTGTGTTGAACTAGGTACACAGATTTACAGTCATTTGATTCCCCAACTGAGACTTTTTTATGTGGACTGTCTCCTAAAATATTGATTGGGGTTGATGTTTTCTTCGCTGAGAAGGATTGCACAACTGAAAGAATGACAGCTGTGTGTGTGTGTATGTGTGTGTGTGTGTTATATGTGTGTGTGGCTCAGCTGATAAGGGAGGAGAGCTTGTGGCTTAGAGGCTAAGCCCAGGTTCGAATCCCAGTAAGGGTATGGCTAGCTGATGAGAGCTAAATAGCTTGAAATAGAAATAGCTTGAAATAGGTCTATACTAGTCTCCCTTTATTTATTTAACACCACAAATGCAACACAAAAAATGGGTTTCCTGCCTGGAAGGCTCCTATGGTGGAGCTGAAAGGCAAAAGGGAAGTAGTATGTTCCCTCCCATATTTGGGCATACCAGGTGCTTTGACATAACATTTAAATTATATATATTTAAGTGTGTGTGTGTGTGTGTGTGTGTGTGTGTGTGTGTGTGTAAGAGTTTTGGAAAAGAGAGTGTCTTGACTCTCTCTTCTTTGTGGCAACCCCTGAGATATTGGAAGACTGCTATCATGTCTCCCCTAGTCCTTCTTTCTATTAAACTAGACATACCAAGATCCTGCAGCCGTTCTTCATATGTTTTAGCCTCCAGTCCCCTAATCCTCTTTGCTGCTCTTCTCTGCCTCTTCACTCTTATCACTGCATGAACAAAGAAGGTATTTAAGTGAACTACCAAGACTCAACTTGTCAGTGATCCTCACTCGGTATCCCCACAAAATGCATTTCCCAGAATTCTTTGGAGAAGCACCCTTCACAAGTCTGTTCCAACATAGGTAAAGGTTCCCCCTCGCACATATGTGCTAGTCGTTCCCGTCTCCAGGGGGCGGTTCTCATCTCTGTTTCAAAGCCGAAGAGCCAGCACTGTCCATAGACGTCTCCGTGGTCATGCGGCTGGCATGACTCAATGCTGAAGGTGCATGGAACGCTGTTCCTTTCCCACCAAAGGTGGTTCCTATTTTTCTACTTGCATTTTTTACCTGCTTTCGAACTGCTAGGTTGGAAGAAGCTGGGACAAGTCACGGGAGCTCACTCCGTTACGCAGCGCTAAGGATTATGAACCGCCGAACTGCCAACCTTTCTGATCGACAAGCTCAGTGTCCTAGCCACTGAGCCACCTGATAAAAGCTCTAAGTACCCCAGTGCAATTTTTTTTTCCTCCATAGAAACTGTACAATGATAGTCGGGTTTGAGGCTTTGTTTTACCAAGGTTTTGCATCATTTTATCTCCCTTTTTTTAAAAAAAACCTTGCATTCCTTGGCCACACATACCTTGATAAGGTTCAAGAGATCAGTTTCAAACTTAACGCTCTTATTCACACCACGTCCTAAGCTGGGTTTGTTTAAACTTGGTTAGATTTTGTTTGGGGGGGAAGGGAGGCTTAGTTGCTGTGATTGGGTTCATTCATTCAGGAGCCCAGAATGTGGATTAATTAAATTAACCAGTTGTGCAAATGCAGCCATTTATAGCATCTTTTAACCTGACTCTGTATTGCATGCAGCCCTCCCCAGGTGTAACAACTTCTAATCGATGTTTTGAACTTGGAAATGTTTTGAGAGAATGGCTACAAAAAAAAAAAAAAGAGTCTGTAAATGAGAAATCTCATCCTTTGTACCGGAGCAGATTCAATCTTGCCTCCGTCGCTTGAGACGAGATTTCCAGTTGGGATCTGAAATGAAATCTCTTCTTCTATTTTTTTCTTCTTCTTCTTATCCTGGCAGGGTTGAAGTGGAGTTTTACGTGAATGAGAACACTTTTAAAGAACGTCTAAAGCTATTCTTCATCAAAAACCAACGATCAAGTAAGTTTCGGTTGCTAACAAATTTCAAACCAATTCATGGTGCGAGCATCGGTGGTTTAATTTGCTCCCCACAAACCCGAATGTGGTTTGTTTGGATCTGGGTTAGTGTCAGATCCAAAGCCAGGAAAAACACATAATTCTTCCAAGTTGAGTTTTTTATTGTTTCAAACCTGCAGACAGAATCTTGACAGACTCAAGTATCTACATCTACAATCTATTTTGTGAACTATTAGGGAGAGGCTGTCTCCACCACCTCTCTCATACACAGCAGATTCAGACAGTGAGGAGGGTTGGGGAGGAAGATGGGCCAGTCCTGGAGTCTGGGGAAGGCTATGATGAGGGCTCTGTGTCGGAGGCAGAGAGGGGGCCAGGGCCGTATGACAGTTATCAGCTGCCTTCAGAGTCAGACATCAGTGAAGCAGAAGAACAGCTGGAGCCTGTTCCCAGTGTGCACATGCGCAGAGTTGCCAGGCGAAGGGAGCAGCTAAAGAACAGGGGTCAACTTGGGAGTAAGGCCACAGATGGACGATGAATGGCCCCTCCCAGACGAAGTAAAAGAGGAACAAAAGGGGAGTGGAGTTTGCAGGAGACCATTAGTTCACTTCATTGGTTCGTGACTCTCCGGGACTCCTTGCCAAGTTTTGCAGATATCAGCCTCGCAGCTCTCCAAGCCAGAGAAGGTTTGTGACCGTAAATCCTCCCTTGAAAGACTTAGCTGGGTGTGAATGAGCAGAATTCACAGGAAATTAATAAAAGGGGTTTTTGTCTGGATCAGGAGTTTGCTTCATGCTCTTGGGAAGCCTCGGTCAGAACAGTAGCCCTACCTCCTCACTGAGTTAGGCTGTTTTGCAAAATTTATTGATTTGATTCGGAGACCGGCATCATCCAAAAGACATCGACACCTTATTATTAATAATATGAATTATTTCCCAAATCCTGACCAGCCCCGTTGCTCCTCATTTTGGGTTCTAAGAGCAGCAGCTGCTGTGTCATCTCCAGCTTTGTTTCGGGGCACCTGCAACGAAAGTCTCGGGAGAATGACAGCTTTCCAAAGTAACACACTTGTGTGTCTTCTGAAAAGAGACTTTCCCAAAGATAGATGAGAGAGAGAGAGAGAGAGAGAGCCAGCAATCACACTTCCATTGGGACATTTGGAGCTGATCAAACCGTGGGATTTTTTTTTAATTTTTTTTTTAAAAAAGACTCGCTGTCTGTTTCGCGGGGATGAAAAAGCAGCTTTCGATGCCGGCGTGTGGAATTTATTTATTTTTTTAAATTAGAGAAAATAGCTGGAGAATTAGGGGGAGAAAAAGGGTGGGCGGGATGCTAAGGAAGATCCGTCTGTCTTTGAAATGTGAAAAACGTTTGATTTC
Source organism: Natrix helvetica helvetica (assembly GCA_029890345.1). Lineage (NCBI taxonomy): Eukaryota > Metazoa > Chordata > Lepidosauria > Squamata > Natricidae > Natrix > Natrix helvetica. Next base: position 7,103,589 of record JAKRSI010000091.1, read on the forward strand.
TCGCCTCGCTGGAGGCAAGGACCGCCAGATTCTGCCAAGGCGCTTAATTGATCTTTATAAAAAGAAGCAATCAATCCCCCAATGCGAAATGACTCATTTGGTTTCACACTTCCCTGCTTATGAATTTGTTGTTCCTGGTTGCCTTATTCTGGGTTTTAAGCTATTTTTCTTTTTTGCGAGCACTCAGTCTTCCATGGAGGGGTACTCTTCTAGGAAAAGGTTTGTTCTTTTCAGAGCCTGCCAGTTTTCTGCTGGAATTTATCGTTCTGACCTAGGCTTCCTCAACAACACGAAGCCGAGACCCCATCCCGATAAACCCCTTTTATTGAGTTGACCGTGAATTCCTCTCCAGCAAAGTCTTTCCTCTCCCACCGTCTTTCAAGGTAGTTCACAATTCCCGACCTTTATCAGGCTTGGAGAGTGGCCAGGCCGATATCTTTCAGACGCCGCAATACTTGGCAAGAACGCAGGCATGAACTTATGGTCTCCTGCAAACTCCACTCCCCATTTGCTCCTCTTTTATTTCCTCTGGGAGGGACTATTCACCGTCCACCTGTGGCCTCACTCCCAAGTTGACCCTTGTTCCTTAGCTGCTCCCTTCGTCTGGCCACTCTGCGCATGCGCACACTGGGAATAGGCTCCAGCTGTTCCTCTGCCTCACTGATGTCTGACTCTGAAAGCAGCTGATAACTGTCAGACGGCCCTGGCCCCCTCTCTGCCTCCGACACAGAGCCCTCATCAGAGCCTTCCCCAGACTCCAGGACTGGCCCATGTTCCTCCCCAACTTTCCCACTATCTGAATCTGCTGCCAGCTCCACTGGCCACTGACGAGCCGCAACATATATAGTTGTTGATCTTGGTTGATGAAAATAGTGGTTATAATCCTAAAATTGCTATGCCGGTGTAAGGGGCTGGCAGGATCAGGTTCTCTTGGTGCAGGGATTTTTCCATCAAGCTGTTCTTTATTTTACTGGTGCTGGTTTGCGTTATTATTGCTGCTGTGGTTTGCCTAATGACATTGATCTGCTCTCTTTACACCAGGCCTGAGGATACGTCTGTTTAACTTCTCACTCAAGCTTCTCACTTGCCTTCTTTATATTGTCCGCGTTCTGCTGGATGACCCAGAACGGATAGGATGGTGAGGAATTCTCATTTACAACAGTAGTAATCGCGATATCACGTCGATCTCTACAGATAGGGAGGGAAGGGGACGTTGGCTCCAATTTGATTTGCATCAACCATTGGGTTTGGGTTGACAGTCTTGATTCAGAAAGATTTGGGGAAATGGAGGTAATTTGGTTGAATCCCTTTTTTAAAATAAATAAATAAATAAATTGGGAAACATCTGACTCAGATGACCCAAGGCGTATCAATCAGCCATCAGTCTGATTCATAAAGTTAGTTTGATTTGATGAATCGCATAGGAAAAAAAAAACATCTGCTGTGAACTCCATATAGGCATCAGGAAGGTCATCCAGACAGTAAATGCGCAGCTCCATCCAGTCGTCCCAACTCTAACCTGAATTAAGGGATTACATTTGATGAATGGACTTTGCTCTCAAAGGGAAACACCTGTTCAAAACTTCAGCCAGCCCTATTAGGGGACTGGAATAAAATTGAGATGTTGTTTTTGGAGCTGATCAGATTTAAATCACCTTAATTATATAAAGCAGATCTCCAACTAACCCTCCACGTGTGATTAAATGTTCTATCAAACATCCCCCCCCAAAAAAAGTTTGAAAATGGATTGTTGTTCATTGAACAAACTTAATATCCATCTTTTTAGCATATCGATCAATTTACTTTGGCTGAACTAAAACGCCTCCTCTTTTCTTTTCATTCATTCAGCTGGGAATGTGAGAAACACATCTACTCCTCCTTCAATCAATCATCATCAGAAATCAACTGGTAAAGGGGTTGGCAGCTTTTCTGAAGGTTGTTGTGGAGCTTCGGTTTTTAACAGGGAGCCAGTTTAATTTCTGGGTGAAATCAAACAGTGAAAAGAACCCCCCAGGCTGCTAAAATAGACATCTATTAAAAACAAAAAGAATATCAAAGTTCAATTTGGTTGCCCAGACTCCACCCTGCAAGGGATTTTGGAGACATTAAAAGAGGATGGTGATCAAGGACATTGGAGAATTGCAATATTGGAATGACATGCTTCTTCTTGATTCAGTCTGTTTCTTGTTTCCCGATTAAGTCTTCTTCTGGTTGTGGTTGAGCTTTATTCTGTAAATCATTCTCTACAGGGCTCCCATTTTGTGGGTGGATCGAAACAAGCCATTGTGGGCAATACAAGTAAGTGTGATTGTGTGTTGGTAGTTCTGGACTCACAAAATTGATAAGCATCTTATCCCCCCCCCCCCCAACCTGGTCACTTATTCCCTCTCTTTCTGTCTTCTTCTCCTTTACAGGTCAGTGTAGCCATCATTAGCTTCCTCGAGACAATGCTTCTGATCTACCTCAGCTATAAGGTAAGAGAGAAGATTGGAGGACATGTTTTGGCCTGCGATCAGATGGGAGGGGTGGGGAATTTTTTTCTATAAGTGGACGTGGATCTAACAACCTTGATGGTGAATTGATTTGAAGATGTTTTTTGGGCTCTGTGGGAATGCCAAGATCCACCCAACTTGGTTCCCCAATTCTAGTACACAATCACTAGTCCCAGAAAATAAGTCTGTGTTTCAATTTTGGTTTGTTTGCTTTTGATGGAGGAAACTGTTATGGCCCACCAGTGGAGCTGGCAGCAGATTCGGGCAGTGGGGAGGTTGGGGAGGAAGATGGGCCAGTCCTGGAGTCTGGGGAAGGCTCTGATGAAGGCTCTGTGTCGGAGGCAGAGAGGGGGCCAGGGCCGTCTGACAGTTATCAGCTGCCTTCGGAGTCAGACATCAGTGAGGCAGTGTGCGCATGCACAGAGTTACCAGCTAAAGAACAGGGGTGGACTTGGGAGTAAGGCCACAGGTGGCCCCTCCCAAAGAGAATAAAAGAGGAGCGAAAGGGGAGTGGAGTTTGCAGGAGACCATTAGTTCCCTTCATTGGTTCCTGACTCTCTGAGACTCCTTGCTAAGTTTTGCAGAGATCAGCCTGGCAGCTCTCCAAGCCAGATAAGGTCTGTGACTGTAAATCCTCCTTTGAAAGACTTTGCTGGATGGGAATGAGCAGAATTCGCAGTCAATTAATAAAAGGGTCAGGACAAGGAGTTTGCTTCATGCTCTTGGGAAGCCTCGGCTAGAACAGTAATGAAGATTTAATCTTCCAAAGCTTCGCCTGTACCCAACACTTTTTCTTCCTCTAGGGTAACATTTGTGAGCAAATCTTTCGTGTTTCGTTCATCCTTGAAATGATCAATACCGTCCCCTTTATTATCACGGTACGTTCAATAGCTGAAAATGTGAATTTATTTTATTTTCTGATGCTGCCTGGAGCCTCTTCTTTAAGACAATCACTTCCCTTTTACTGAAAGTAGAGTTTTTGAAAAGTGTATGGGTGCTAATGGGCCATACTACATTCTATATTCTACAGAGCTTATATAATATATATATAGATAGATGATAAGATAGATAGAAAGAAAGATAGATGATAGATAGATAGATAGATAGATGATAGATGATAGATAGATAGATAGATAGATAGATGATAGATAGATAGATAGATAGATAGATAGATAGATAGATAGATAGATAGATAGATGATAGATAGATGGATGGATGGATGGATGGATGATAGATGGATGGATGCATAGATGATAGATAGCTAGATAGCTAGATAGATAGATAGATAGATAGATAGATAGATAGATAGATAGATAGATAATATAGATATAGATACAGATACAGACATTATACATTCTACATACTACATTCTGCAGAGGAATTATTGAGTCTATCCTCTGCACCTCCATAACTGTCTGGTTTGGCTCTACAGCCCAACAAGACAGACACAAAACTTCAGAGGATAATCAGAACTGCAGAAAAAACAATGGCTACCAACCTGCCTTCCATTGAGGACTTGTATACTGCCCGAGTCAAAAGGAGGGCTGTGAAAATAAATACAGACCCCTCGCATCCTGGACATAAATTGTTTCAACTCCTATCTTCAAAACGACACTATAGCACACAGCACACCAGAACAACTAGACACAAGGACAGTTTTTTCTCCGAATGCCATCACTCTGCTAAACAACTAATTTCCTCAACACTGTCAAACTTTTACTAAAACTGTATTACTATTCTTCTTCTCTTCCTTCCTAGTACCAATCTCCTCCCACTTATGGCTATAACCATGTTGCTTCTATCTTTCAATTTATATTGTTTTTAATTGTTTCCTAGTACGATTTGATAGCTTATTAGTAACCTTGACTATCACTAAGTGTTGTATCTTTTTATTCTTGACAAATGTATTTTTATTCTCCTTATGTACACTGAGAGCATCTGCACCAAAAGACAAATTCCTTGTGTGTCCAATCACGCTTGGCCAATCAAGCATTCTATTCTATACTAACAGCAGCCAACTCCAAATATTATGTGGGCTTTGTAAGAATCTAGTTGCAAACCATTTCTATACTATATTGCTGCCTTGGGAACTCTACCGATGTCTCCATGTAGTTAACAGGAAATAAACTTGCCTCAAGAAGACTTTTTCTAGCAAACATAACCAGGCCCTTTTGGCTTTCTTTTAGATATTTTGGCCACCTTTACGGAATTTATTCATTCCCGTGTTCTTGAATTGCTGGTTGGCGAAATATGCTTTGGAGAACATGATAGTAAGTAGATGGTAGAAAGGAGGGCCTTTTCTGCACGAGACGTTTGGGGTATGTGTCTCGCATACCACTTTGTTGCGATGACACCCTCACAATGGACTGACACAGTCTTGCTAAATTTTACGTCTGGATTAACAGAATGCAATGGTTGAGGTTTAGAAAGAACACTACATCTAAGTAAATAAAGCATAATATGGTTTGGGTCACATACCATGCGACAGTAAGGATTTTGTTTCTATGACAGCTGAACCACAAGCTGGAAAGAGGTACAAACTGAATTTCTTCCTTTCCTTTCCACTCTCTTCTCCCCTTTTCTTTCCTCTTCTTCCTTCCTTCCTTCCTTTCTCCCTCTTCCCTTCCCTCTTTCATTCTTCCCCCTTTCCTCTTTCCTTTCTTTTCCTCTTCTCCTTCCTTCCTTTCTTCACCCCTTCCTTTCTCCCTCTTCCCTTCCCTCTTCCATTCTCTTCTCCCCTTTTCTCTTTCCGTTCCTCTTCTCCTTCTTTCTTTCCTTCCTTCCTTCCAGAACGACTTGCATCGAGCAATACAACGGACTCAGTCTGCCATGTTCAACCAAGTGCTCATTTTAATTTGCACCCTGCTTTGTCTTGTCTTCACTGGGTAAGTTCTTCGGCTGTCCTCTTCGTGCTGAGCACGACAGGAGATTTGGCTTGAAGGAGACGCCATCCAACCCCTGGCGTTTGATTTTCAGAAAAAATCAAATTGACCTAATCCAATGTCTATCCCCATCAATTTGGATAATGAGATCAAGCCAATTTATCACACAGTTTGAATTTTCCAAATCAGATGGAAACCAGATCAAGCCAACGGTTTGAAATAAATGTCAATAGCTCCATGTTGATTGTTGACTATATCAGCCATCACCAACTGGTGGTCCACGAGAAAAGTCGAAAGTTCCCAAAATATTGGTCCATTGACCACGTGATCCCAAGTGAAGCAATCTTAATTAGCTCCTCGTTCCCAGTTTCAAAAATGACTCAAGAACCTTGGATGATGGCCATAATAAAAGATGTTGCTATTCAATGCTGTAAAAGTTTTTGGTCCGACTACTAGAATCTCGTCTTTCCTCCCCTGTGATGTAGAACCTGTGGCATTCAGCATCTTGAAAGGGCCGGTGAGAATCTCTCGCTCTTCAAGTCCTTTTATTTCTGCATCGTCACCTTCTCCACCGTCGGCTACGGAGATGTGACCCCCAAGATCTGGCCTTCTCAGCTGCTGGTGGTGATCATGATATGCGTGGCCCTGGTGGTCTTGCCTCTGCAGGTAAGGTATGACTCTCTGGGGTTCACGACATGGATGGGGTGAGCCATAAGTAAGAGGGGCTCTGGATTGAGGGCAGTGCTGGAGTTCCAGCTTGCAAAAAGATCAAAGCAAAAAGAGTTGGGAATCCCTCAAAAGACAGGTTATGGGGTACGGCATATTTATTTATATATATCCCTCCCTCCTTCCATCCATAATAGTATGGACTCTGATCAGATCTCCATCACCTCCTGAGCTGATGGTGGGAGATCTTTCTCCATCAAGAAGAACCTTTAACCATGAGGCCACTCTGCCCAGATCCCAGATCTTTCTCCATCAAGGAGAACCTTTAACCACCAGGGAACTCTGTCCAGATCCCAGACCCTTGGAGAAGATCTGCTTGCTTGTTTTTTGCCTACAGTTTGAAGAGCTGGTGTACCTGTGGATGGAGCGGCAGAAGTCGGGAGGAAATTACAGCCGCCACCGGGCTCAGACAGAGAAGCATGTTGTGCTTTGTGTCAGCTCCCTCAAGATAGATCTGCTGATGGACTTCCTGAATGAGTTCTACGCTCATCCGAGGTTGCAGGTAAAGGTTGGGTGGGCTCTCTTTCGGGAATGTTCTGACCCAGGCTTCCTTAAAAGCAAGAAGCGGAGTCTTGGTCCCAGCAAAAAACCCTTTTATTTAGATGACTTTCATTCACGGTGAGCAAGGCTTGGCAAACAGCCTTTCAGAGGAATGTTTATCCACACGAACGTTATCTCGCTGGGAGAGTTGCCAGATAACTAGTTTCCAACCGCAGGGCAAGGCAAAACTTGGCACAGAGTCTCTTATAGTCACAAACAGAACTTTGCACTCTTGAAATGACCGAAGGAACAGATTGTTTCCTGCAAAAGCCCCCTCCCCGTTTGATCCTCTTTTGTTTCCTATGGGAGGGGCCAATCACCTCCAAGATGTGGCTTTACTTTACATATGAAGAACGGTTGCAGGAACTGCAAGAAGGACTAGGGGAGACATGATAGCAGTCTTCCAATATCTCAGGGGCTGCCACAAAGAAGAGGAAGTCAAGCTATTCTCCAAGGCACCTGAGGGTAGAACAAGAAGCAATGGGTGGAAACTAATCAAGGAGAGAAGCAATTTAGAACCGAGGAGAAATTTCCTGACAGCTAAAACAATTAATCAGTGGAACAGCTTCCCTCCAGAAGTGGTGAATACCCCAACACTGGAAGTCTTTAAGAAGATGTTGGATAGTAATTTGTCTGGAATGGTATAGGGTTTCCTGCCTGGGCAGGGGATTGGACTGGAAGACCTCCAAGGTCCCTTCCAACTCTGCTATTGTATTGTATTGTATTAAATGGCCCGTTTTTCTCTCATTTTTGCCCTCCCCAGCCCCCTTTCAGGAGCACTCTGAAAGCCTCCCATATGCTCTACACGTCCATTTTCTGCAACGGGGGGCGGTTTCCGGGAGGCAAAAAAAAATGCTGTATTCAGTGTATAAGAAGCACCCAGATTTTCAGCCTTTTTTTTGAGGGAAAAAGGTGCGTCTTATACTCCGAAAAATATGGTAACTTTTTTAGATTCTTTTGTTCTGGATGTTTTGAGTTTTCATCGACATATTTCAATACATTTTGGAGTTGGTGTGGCAAGAGTTGATACATCCCAGCAACTCTCTGACTCTATCATCATCATCATCATCTTTTACTGACCCCATAATTCTTTGCGGGGTGGAGTCTGCCCAACTGAATGCAACTGAGTGTTTACTGGCCAGATGCCTTTCCTGTCGCCACTGCAGTTTTGTTCAGCAGATATATTCTCCTTGTGGCCAGAGGGAGAAATATCTGCCTCTACCTAGGATTGTGAGGCAAGAGCTCCACCTATAGGCCACTCCAAACTCTCTGACTCAATGCTTAACTAAAAAAAAAATTTCATTTTGTGTGCTTGGATGAGTAGCAAAGCATCTTCCATCTGGTTGGTCCATGATTTAAGCTTGCTAGATACTTTCGGGCCTAGATGATTGAGTCTTCATTTAACGTACCTTTCAGGATTACTACGTGGTCATCCTTTGCCCCACAGAAATGGATATTCAAGTGCGCCGTGTGCTTCAGATCCCGTTGTGGTCCCAGCGGGTGATCTACCTCCAGGGATCTGCCCTGAAAGATCAGGACCTCATGAGAGCAAAGTGAGTTTAGTTTACTGTCATTGCACCTCGTACAATGCACTCCCCTCGCGGGCCATTTTTGGACCCAAGAGGCTGCAGGAAGGCCTACTAAGCCCAAAGTGGGGCGCAGGGGAGTATCGCGCACATATGCGCGAGGGGCGGGGGGGAGCACAGGTGTCATGCCTGCAAGCCGTCTTTTCTTTTTGGACTTCGTTCTTGCCAGACTTTCTACTGTGGGGAAATGGGAGGGGGGATTATATGGAATCGGGTGATACGTAGCCATAATAACATTCTTCTTAGAAAGCCAAGGTCATCTTTGTCTCTGCACCTGGCCGGAACTGGATGGGTGGATTAACTTCCTGGATTAACTTCCCAGGAAGTCAGGGTCATGGAATATTTTGTGTTTGCAGGATGGACAATGGGGAAGCTTGCTTCATTTTGAGCAGTCGAAATGAGGTGGACCGCACAGCTGCTGTAAGTCACAACACAAAATGACAACATGATTAAGCCAAGGAAGGGAGAAAGGGGCTTCATCCCCCTTCTTTCCCCCTCCCTGACAACATTGGTGAAACTCTGAATGAAATTCTCAGATGATTCTATTCTATTCTATTCCATTCTAATCTATTATTCCATTCTATTCCAGTATTCTATTCTATTCTATTTTATTCTATTCTGTATTATTCTGTATTATACTGCACTGCACTGCCCTGTACTATGCTATTCTATTACTATATTCTATATTCTCTTATTCTATTCTATATTTTCTATTCTATATTCTATTCTATTTTCTCTATTCTACTATTATTCTATTCTACGTATATTCTATTCTATACTATATACTATTATACTATTATTCTATTCTATGTTCTATTCTATATTCTTTCTTATTCTATTCTATATTCCATTTTATTCCATTTCATTCTTATTGTAATGCCATAGCAATTAATATATTGCTTATACATTCTCTTGGAAATGGCGGGTTCAAATAATTTGGACCTTTTAAAATACTTCTTCCCGTGCTCCAGCCTAGAATGTGAAAAACTTCCAGAACCATTTCTAAGTAGGATCTTTGCACTCACTCTTCTGTAGGATCATCAAACCATCCTAAGAGCTTGGGCGGTGAAAGATTTTGCTCCCAACTGTCCCCTCTACGTTCAGATTCTGAAGCCGGAGAATAAATTCCACGTCAAATTTGCAGGTAGGAGTTTTCTGCCCATCTGTCCGATGGTTATTAAGATGGACAAATCCAGCCCAAAACAGAAAAAAAAAGAATATTTCTGCAGATGGGGAAAAGCTGGATGGTATACAATGCGTTTTCATTCCCTTTCTAATCAACACTATCCAACAGATTATCAGCTGGGCTATAAAAAGAAAATACAATGATTTGTCATCTGCAAACATATAAACGGAGTTTTATATTAACAGCTAGTTAATTTTTCTGCAACCTTTATTGAACAGCTTCCTTTGCAAACTCTACTCTGGTTACATGTTCATAGGTTTTATTTAGCTGTTTAGTGTCCTACTACATTTTTAAAAGTTACCTAAAACTTTTAATTTGCAATGGATCTGTTTTCAGCTCCCAGAATCATTGGGAGAGGTCCCTGCTTTGTTTTTTGGTTTAAGATATCCCTCAACTTAATTAAGATAACGTGAAATAAAATCAGACGTTATCGTTTAGGCAGATATATGAAGGGGGAAGAGGGAATGGAGCTGGCAGAGAGAGAGAGACAGAAGCAGAGCAGAGCCTCCATCCTCCTCAGATGGAGAGACAACAGCCCCCATGTCTGGAGGTGGCTGATGAGGAAGAGGAGGAACAGCTGGGTTCAGTGCCTGACACACACATGCGCAGAAGGCAGAGGAGAGGAGAGCAGTGGAAATCTATGGGCCAGTCCTTGGGACGGAAGAGTCACCGCTGCTAGCGAAGCCTCCCTTAACTCTGGGGATAAAAGGCAGGGGGTGGAGATGAATAGATGTGACAGACAACTGTTCATCTCCCTGCCAGACAGACTTGTTAGTCTATGGCGGCGTTCCTAATGAAGGAATCTTTACTTCAGAGGGTTTGTCATGTTTGGGGAGCTGGGTCAGAGCAAATGCAAACCCCTAAAAGTGTCACACCTTGAAAGTGACAAAGGCATCTTTTTTTAAAAAAATAGTCCTTACAAATCCACTTGTCAAAGAGATCCTGCTGGAAATTTAAAACGATGCTTCAGAATATGAAAGGACCTGTTGTTGTTGTTTTTTCAGATCACGTGGTGTGTGAAGAGGAGTGCAAATTCGCCATGCTGGCCCTGAATTGTGTCTGCCCAGCTACCTCTACTCTTATTACCCTTCTCGTCCATACGTCCAGAGGGCAGTAAGTAGTTAAAAACTGTGACGGGCCGCTCAGGTTCTAGCTGGGGCAACATCTGACCCGTACATGTCAAAGGAGTTGAATGTCAAGCGTGAGAAATCAGGAAATCCCGGAAGTTCAAACGAGTTATAAAAGTTTATTGCAAGCTGAAGGTCTCTACAAGATTCTGAACTACTAACAATCGAAGCAAATTGGTGGTACATAAATGGGATTTGGTGGCTCAGTAGCTAAGATGCTGAGCTTGTCGATTAGAAAGGTTGGCAGTTCAGCCGTTCGAATCCCTAGCGCCGCATAACAGAGCGAGCTCCCGTGACTTGTCCCAGCTTCTGCCAACCTAGCAGTTCGAAAGCACGTAAAAAATGCAAGTAGAAAAATAGGCACCACCTTTGGTGGGAAGGGAACAGCGTTCCATGCACCTTTGGCGTTGAGTCGTGCCGTCCACATGACCACAGAGACGTCTTCGGACAGTGCTGGCTCTTCGGCTTTAAAACAGAGATGAGCACCGCCCCCTAGAGTCGGGAACAACTAGCACATATGTGCGAGGGGAACCTTTACCTCTTCCTAAATGTCAAAAGATGGGCTGAATTTAGATACTTTGTGAGCACAAAAGAATTCATGACTGATAACACATTTGACTCCTCCCTCAGTCTCAGCTGGTCGTCTCTTACATTATGTTTCTACTTAAGAGAAAGTTATCCATTTTTGGACTAACTCTATGATTTTTTTTTTCACGCATAAAACCCAAGACAATTGATACATTTTCCCCATAGGTTCTGTCCTTGGCTAGGCCTTTCTGCTTTCCATAATACATTTTCTAGAGAGCACCCAGTGAGTTGAGAAAGGGCTCGCGCGCTCCTCCTCCTGTTATTCTGTTTGATTTGAATCTACTTTCCCCTTGTGAGAAATTTCTCACGCGAGAAACTTCCTGACAATTAACCGGTGAAACAACTTGCCTCCAGAAGTTGTGGGTGCTCCGGTTTTTGAGCAAGGGGGTCAGACTAGAAGACCACCAGGCTCCCTTCCAACTCCGCTATTCTCTTACTTCCAGGGAAGGCCAGGAATCTCCAGAACAATGGCAACGGATGTACGGGCGCTGCTCAGGCAATGAGGTGTACCACATCCGCATGGGTGACAGCAAGTTTTTCATGGAGTATGAAGGGAAGAGCTTCACCTACGCGTCCTTCCATGCTCACAAAAAGTACGCGGCAATGCCAGCTTTTTTTTTTTAATTTGGTCTTTGGGTGGGTTTGCCGAGGAGGAGATCCGAAAGGAATATTGGAAGGGGCTGGGGTTTTATCTCGATCCTTTACCCTCTCAGGTACGGTGTTTGCTTGATGGGCGTGAAAAAGGAGAACAAGAGCATCCTTCTCAACCCGGGACCACGGCACATCATGACTGCCTCTGATACGTGCTTCTACATCAACATCACCAAGGAGGAGAACTCCGCCTTCATCTTCAAGCAGGAAGAGAAGCAGAAACAGAAATTTATGGGCAAAGGAATCTACGACGGACCATCCAGATTGCCGGTCCATAGCATCATCGCTAGCATGGGTGAGCTGCTCTTAAACTGTCTCCAAACAGATCGCGGAGGAATCTCCAGCTAGACTGGAGGAGGCATTAAGAGGGGGCTGAGCTCAGAATCCTGACGTGGCAGAAAGCGACACAGAATCCCCAACGCCTTTATCTGACCATTCCCAAACAAACGAGGACAATCTGGAGAGGTTCTTCTAACTAGCAATAAAGCTTCTGCTTGAGACCACCCATGGATGGTTCTGGTCAGAGCTGGGATTCAGCAGGTTCTGACCGGTTCGAGTGAACTGGTACTTCCGGTGAGCAGTCGGCGCCGCCCATCCACCCCTGCCCTTTCCTGTCCAATATTTCCCTGCTTTTTAGCTCAGCTGATTCGCGCGGCACAGAGGTTGCCGTGCTTCAGCTGTTTTACTCACTGGCGCTGCCGTAGAAGGTAAGCTTTTCAGCTTAAAATTGGCAGTCTTTGACGCTGAGCGTGCATGCATGCGCTCACTAAATCAGTTGTTAAACCAGTTGCATCCCACCATTTGTTTTGGTTGCTTGCGCCCAACAGGTGCATTGCAAAATTCCTCTGACTTTCAAAAGCAGTTGTCTCCTTCATTGGTTTCCCACAAGGGAAAAGGCGTTCCTTCATGCCAGACGGTCTACGAGAACTTCAGACTGGCAAAGCCCCAGGCCGCAGCTGATCTCTCCTCCTCCTCCTCCTTCTCCTGATCAGGCACGGTGGCCATGGATCTTCAGAACACCGAATGCAACCCCAATCACAGCTCCAAGTTAACATTGCCAGCCGAGAACGGGTCTGGAAAAAGGAGGCCCAGCATCGCCCCAGTTCTAGAGGTGGCGGACGCCTCTTCTCTTCTACCCTGCGACATGCTGAGCGACCAATCCGAGGACGAGGTGACTCAGTCCGATGACGACGTCCTGACCATTATAGAGTGAGTTCTTTCGATCCTCTCCAAGTGGAGCCCAAACGCACCCACATGCTCAAATGCACAGTTGGAAGAAATATCCATCTGGTTCAGTTCCCAAGCGAGGAGAAAGGCACTGGAGACAAAATGGAAGCTGGGGGCTGCTTGGAAAGAGGGTTTAATGGTGAAGCAGAACCACCAGGCACATGGTTCTGGGCAGCTGACCATATGGAGTTGAGAGTGGGCAGGTATTTATACCTTCTCTTGGGATTTGCACTTGAGCTTCCTGTTCCTGTGCAAGAACATGTATTCTATTGGTTGTTGTAGGGGTGATAGCTGGCTCTGTAGGTTGTCTGAGCTAGGCTTGGTTGAAGTTTGGACTGCTGATGCAATGAAGGGGCTTGTTGGGCAATTCCTACCATGTTTCCCCAAAAATAAGACAGGGTCTTATTTTCTTTTGACTCCCAAAATAAGCACTTGGCTTTATTTTCTGGGGAGGTGTTATTATTTTTGAGGTGCGGAAGGCAGCAGGTGTGGTCACCACATGGCTGCTGCTGTGTTACAATATTTTAGGGAAGGGCTTATTTTAGCGCATTAGGCTTATTATCCGAGAGGTCTTATTTTAGGGGAAACAGGGTAGTGTGGCTGAGGGTTAATCCTACCATTGTTCAGACCTTGCTGCAGGGAATTTGCTTATGAATAGAACTAGCAATCTCTTTTATCTCTTAAGTGCTGACATCTGCTGAGAGCTATTAAGAAAGGCAGAGGCTATTAAGAGTGAGTCTGCTTCCTGCCTCTAAAAACATGCATGTTTCCAAGGAAATATAATATTCTGCCTTTTTAATATTTCTCAAAATGTTTCATTCTTCTAGGAGAGGGGTGGGTGTGAACTTTCTACAGCACGCAAACACAGCCACCCACACACCAGGGATGGCATGCTTTGTCCACAAACTCTTTTGTCGTTTCACTCCACCTCTCCCACACAATGAGTTTGACGCAACTTGAAATTCACGTGTGATATCCTGTTATTTTGCCTTTCTCCCAATCTTAAAATCCCCGCTTTGTGCGTCGATTCTGTTTGATCTTCCATTCTCCTCTTCATTGTTAACATCTCCGCCGTGTGTTTATTCCGCTTGAAACCTGCAAATGTGCCAAATCTTTTAATCTGTCCATTAATATTTCGATTGTCTTTGAAACGTTTTTTTTTTAAAAAAGCGTGTTTTGATATGCAACGGAGCATGTCGTCTCTGCCAAGGTTGTGCTCTGAACATTAAAAGAGACTCAGTGTGATTCCGGCATTCAGTTCTCCCAGCAGGAGCCTATTTGCATACATTAACCTCCGCTTAATGGTCTATTTCAGCTCTATTTTCCCAGCTCCCACCAGAAGCTGTCAAAAATGGGGAGGCAATCAAGAGTTTATTTGGCTAAGATGGAACAGCAGTACCATCTGGTGGGGGGAAAGTGGAACCGCTTTGACGCTCTCCTTCCACATTCTTGAAACAAAGTGAGCTGAAAGGCAGCCCCCTCCTCTCTAAATGTTTCAGATCCGGTCTGCATGCTGCAAATCGGAATTCTGTTAAAAGGTGTGGGGGGAACTTGATCAGGGTTGGTGAAGTCCAGTTGAGCAAGACGTCCTTCTACATTTCTGATTTCTGAACATCAGTAGAACCTCCTTGCAAGAAGACCAACAAGAAAGATAAAGGGAACAGAGGCTAAATCGTATGAGGAACTGTTGAGGGAACTAACCTGTCTAACCTATTGAAGAGAAGGATTGGGTGGGAGACGGGACATGGTAACTGTCTCACAGTACTTGAGGGACTATTATTACTTCCTTTTATGTGAGATATTCTGAATTTTGAATAAATCCATATTATGGCATTTCATTACATCATCTTAAATCCAACCAGTAGTAATACACCTTTATAAAATTCTCTGGCATGTTTCGCTTCCATATTTTGTGTCTAACCATTGATAAGTTAAGTCCCATATTTTGTAAAATTGTTTATCTTGGGTTGCAAAACCTTTGTGCATCCTCTCCCTAGTCCTCACAAATGATATAAAATCTCATATTATCAATCTAGTATATACGTATGTATACATTATTATCATTGTTAATCCTTTGTTTGACTATAACTATTATTACTTCATTTTATGCAAAATCACCTTTTTTTTTTTCAAGGTATGTGAAAGGGTATCCACCCAACTCACCTTACATTGGAAGTTCTCCAACCCTCTGCCATCTTCTACCTGTCAAGGCCCCCTTCTGTTGCTTACGTCTGGACAAGGTAAGAGGCCACTTCTGAAGATCCTCAAGTGGAGCTATACAGGTAGCCTTTGACTTACGACCCGCACCAGAGCCCAAAACGTAGGCTGCCAAGGCAGAAATTTCTTGTCCCTGTTTTGCGGCTTTCCTCGCCACAATTTATTAACTGAATTCCTGCAGTTGTTAAACGAGTCACCCAGTTCTGAAGTGAACCAGGCTTCCCCGTTGGCTTTGCTTGCCGGAAAGGTCGCCAAAGGGGATTGCGTGACCCGCCCTGGGATGCTGCAACCGTCGTAAATGTTGAGTCAGTTGTCAAGCATCCGAATATAAATCAGAGGACTATGAAGATGCGGCAATGGTGTGTGAAAAACGGTCATAAGTCTCTTTTCTCAGTGCCGTTGCGACTTGAAGTGCTGTAAGTTGAGGACTACCTGTAATTTTTTGGTCAATTAATATGCATCAATCTTGGGCTAAAAACTGAGCATAAATCCCAGCCTCTTCAAGGACATTTGTGATGCTTTGTTTCCAGGGCTGCAAACACAACAGTTACGAAGACGCGAAGGCTACGGCTTCAAGAACAAGTTGATCATTGTGTCCGCTGAGACAGCGGGGAACGGCTTGTATAATTTTATTGTCCCTCTTCGGGCGTATTATCGTTCACGGAAGGAGTTGAATCCCATCGTGCTGCTGCTAGACAACAAGCAAGTTTCTTTCTTCTTTCCTTCCTTTCCCTCTTCCTTTCTTCCTCCCTCCCTCCCTTTCTTCTTTCCTTCTTTCCTTCCTCCCACCCTCCTTTCTTCCTTCTTCCCTCCCTTTCTTTCTCTTCCTTCCTTCCTTCCTTCCTTCCTTCTTTCTTTCTTCTTCTTCCTTTCTCTCTTCTTCCCTCCCTCTCTCCTTTCTTCTTTCCTCCCTCCTTTCTTCTTTCCTCCCCCTCCCCACACCCTCCCTCCCTTTCTTGCTCCTTTCTTTCTTCCTTTCTCTTTCCTTTCTTTCTTTCTTTCTTCTTTCTTTCTTTCTTTCTCCCTTCTTTCTTCCTTCTTTCCCTTTCTTTCTCTTCCTCCCTCCTTCCTCCTCTTCTTTCTTCTTCTTCCTTTCTCTCTTCTTCCCTCCCTCTCTCCTTTCTTCTTTCCTCCCTCCTTTCTTCTTTCCCTCCCCCTCCCCACACCCTCCCTCCCTTTCTTGCTCCTTTCTTTCTTTCTTCCTTCCTCTTTCTTTCTTTCTTTCTTTCTTTCTTTCTTTCTTTCTTTCTTTCTTTCCCCCAGATGATTTATCTTGATCACACAGTATGCTGTGTCACTGTTTCATGTTGAAACAACACACCCAGAACATTTATAGCAGAGAACCAGAATGCCAGCAAGGAGTCTGCAGCTGAACAGGGCTGAGTCATCATTAAAAAGCGTGGGGAACTCAAACAATGCTGTGTTGGAAAGTGTCCCAAATTGCCACTCGGGTTTCCTCCTTCCCTCCCTACCTGTTGTGGAATTTGGTTTCCATCGGTCCGCCGAGTTGAGGAGTGAAACTTGAGTCACTAGTGGAGAGGAAGGGGAGACGAAAGCAGATGCTCCTTAAAACTTTGCAGTATTTGTCTAGTAGTGTCAGGCGATTTATTGCTACTACTCATGCCTACGCATAGGCATCTTCTCTAACAGTTAGTAGCTGCTTGGAGTTAGATAAGGGTCCACAGGAATTCAAGGCAGGCTGGACTTAGTTCCTTTGTGGCTCCGTAGGGATTCTGGGCTGATCCCTTTTTTAACTCCAACTCAGGTTCTGCAATTGCGTGTCCTATAAGTAGGGATGCAGTGTGTGCTTTAGTTTGGTGAGCTTAATGTCAGGTGTAAGAAACCGGAAAAGACCCCATGGACTGATCAGAATGGTATATTTTATTGTTGCTTGCCAATAGGCAGGAATCTTGCCAGACTAAACACTTAATTGAGCTCCAGGTTTCCCCACATTACCCTATCTTTGTGCTCAGCGATTGGAGCATGAATGTTCTGCTTAGCTTACTACCCCCTATGAAAACTTGGCTACTTGTGGGATCTGAATGATGCTCAAAGGTATCCATGATCTATCTTCACTGAAGGATGGGATCCTGCTTCAGTGGAGAATATTGTACCACATTAGATACCTCCTGGAGTTGTGCGGGCTCCATCATTGGAGGCTTTCAAGAAAAGATTGGACAACTATTTCTTCCAGATGGTATGAGGACTCCAACCTTGGGCCAGACCTAGCCTATGAATTAATTCTTGAAGTTCACCTCTGAGGAATGGAGCAGTGATGTATAAACACATCTGTTTAGACGATTAGGAATGGACTCAACTTTTCCAAAACCAGACAAGATAAATCCATGCTTCAAGAGCTTAACAATTAAAAGAGCACGTATAGAAAGGAATAAGAACGGTAATGGAGTTGAACCTGTTTTTTTTTAATCTCTATTTTTTTTTTCAGACCTGACCATCACTTCTTGGAAGCCATCTGTTGTTTTCCAATGGTTTATTATATGGAAGGAACAATTGATAAGTAAGTGTCTTCTTCTTTGTCCCAGAACTTTAAAAACCCATCTTCCGTATGCTTGAAAGTGTAAGAAGTGATCAGGCTGAGCCAGGTCAAACATTCATAAGCCATGAGTCTCTGTGTGCCCGCAAGAGAACTAATTCCAGCCCACCTTGAATGTCTTTCTTATCTCCCGCTCGTTTCCCTTGACTGTTAGTTGGTCAGATTCTTGTAGAGAGCTTAAGCTTGCAATAAATCTTTATACTCTTTTGAACTGCCTGAATCTCCGGATTTCTCCAGCGTTTGACTTCAAGCTCAGCCTGGTCGTCATCTACAAAAGCATAAGAATTTAGGAATTGTGAATATATATTTTTTACTGCTGATATTCTGCATGTTGTTTGTTTCCTTCTTTCTCTTCTTCCCATTCCCTTCTTCTTTGTATGGCTTATATCTTAAAGTTGTGAACCCCTCTTGGCAGTCACTGCATAACAAATTTCCAGAAGGATATTTTTTTTAAAAAAACCCAAATTGCAAAGAATTAAATGCAGTTATTGTCCATATACACACACACAGCCTACAGTTCTTTCCTGGGTCAATGTCTAAAATCTTTTAAGGGCAAGTGAACTTTCTCCATTGAGCCCAAGTTAAGTTTTATTAGCGGGAAGTAATTAATTCCAGCTTAGCTAAACCCAAACTATGAGTTGAGAGGGGTGGGGGGAGAAGGCCAGGAATGAGCTTGAGACGAAATCGGTGTCTCACATTCATCATTTTATATGGGACTAGCCGATAATCCAGCGTTGCCCGGGTATTTATTTATAAGGGGGAAATATCCAGACCAAATGTAATTTCTAATGTTGGATTTTCCCCCTGACCAGAGGGAGCCCCCTTGTGGAATACTGTGAAACCGTTACCATGGCAACTCCACTGCGCTCTACAGTAGAAGCCATTTATGGCAGTACAGTAGAAGCCATTTTAAGGCACAACAGGCTGAATCTTAACAGAACACCCAAGGGGTGTTAGGGGCGTCCTACTCCCATAGTATTTTTTTTCCAGAAAGTAAGTCATGTGTGTACCAAGTTTGGTTGAAATGGTCTCTAGATCTTAATGGTTCCCGGAAAAACATTTTTTTACAGCCTCGATAGTTTGCTGCAATGTGGCATCATTTACGCTGACAATTTGGTGGTGGTGGATAAAGAAAGCACCATGAGTGCGGAGGAAGATTACATGGCAGACGCCAAAACCATTGTCAATGTCCAGACCATGTTCAGGTGAGGAGGCAACGAGAGCTCACAGCATGCAAACATTGTCGTCCCGTCCCATCCCCCCGCTAACCAAAATAGATGGCCAGATCTTCTACGTTCCAAAACTGCTCAGAATTGCTGGGAAGTCAAGTCGTAGACTTCCCATCATGTCCAATTTTCAGAGAGTGTCTAGATAAGTCTTTGAAGTTTTCTTGGCACATTTTTTTCCCAGAGGTGAATTGCCATTCCCTCCTTCCTAGAGCTGAGAGAAAGTGGCTGGCCCAAAATCCTTCCAGTTGGGTGATGGAGCCTAAGGTGGGACAAGAATTCACCGTCTCCTGCTGATTGGCCCTAAGTCACCCAGCTGGCTTTGTGCCTAAGGCAAGACTAGAACTCACAGTCTCCTGGTTTTTAGCCTGAAGCCTTAACCACTACACCAGAGTGGTTTTCACATAGGAAAAGGTTCCCCTCGCACATTTGTGCTAATCGTTCACGATTTTAGGGGCGGGGGGAGCTCATCTCCATTTCAAAGCTGAAGAGCCAGCGCTGTCCAAAGACGTCTCCGTGGTCATGTGGCCGGCATGACTCAATGCTGAAGGCGCACAGAACGCTGTTATCTTCCCCCCCAAAAGGTGGTCCCTATTCTTCTACTTGCACTTTTTACGTGCTTTCGAACTGCTAGGTTGGCAGAAGCTGGGACAAATAACAGGAGCTCACTCCGTTATGCAGCGCTAGGGATTCGAACTGCTGAACTGCCGACCTTTCTGATTGACAAGCTCAGCGTCTTAGCCACTGAGCCACCGCATCCCTACCATTTTACATATCTCTCCTTAAAAGACCTGGTCAGTTTCTCCTGAGGACAAAAAGTTCGACTAAAGGCTAAAGACGATCTTTGGTTTTTCAGATCTTTACAAAAGACTGTCATTTTTTAGTTTATTTCCTCTCTTCCAGACTTTTCCCAAGTTTGAGTATCATTACTGAATTGACACATCCATCCAACATGAGGTTTATGCAATTCCGGGCAAAGGACAGCTATTCGTTGGCCCTTTCCAAACTGGAGAAGGTAATTAAACAATACAAATCCCTAACTCCAGGTCTGTAATAAAAACACACCGAGCTTCTGGGTTTGAAGTTGCCTAGTAGGCTGATTTTTTGTTCTGGTTTCCTATCCCCCCCACCCCCTTTAAAGAAACTAATATATGTGAAAATATTTCTGGATTCTGAGCTTCACACCTCCTGAAAAATTGGACAGCGGTCTATTGTGGGAACGCAATGACTCCAAACTGATGACATGTTTAACTCCGCCTTCCAGCTTTTAACCTGCTATTCTCCTACACATAGATAGTAATGGGCTTCAGTGTAATGGTGCTTTTTTTTTATGAGCTTCCTAGATTTATTGCAGAGGTGGTATTCAGCAGGTTCTGACCAGTTCTGGAGAACCCATAGCAGAAATTTTGAGTAGTTCAGAGAACCGGTAAATACCACCTCTGACTGGCCCCGCCCCATCTATTTTCTGCCTCCTGAGTCCCAGCTGATCGGGAGGGAATGGGAAATTTTGCAGTATCCTTCTCCTTGGAGTGGGGAGGGAGTGGAGATTTTACAGTATCCTTCTCTTGTAGTGGGGAGGGAGTGGAGATTTTACAGTATCCTTCCCCTGGAGTGGGGAGGGAGTGGAGATTTTGCAGTATCCTTCCCCTGCCATGCCCACCAAGCCACACCCACCAAGCCACGCCCACCAAGCCACGCCCACAGAATCAGTAATAAAAGAAATTTGAATCCCACCACTGATTTCTTGATCAAACTCTCATTGGAGACAGGAAAACTGGTCTGCTCTGAAAATCAGCTGTTTTTACCCTATTCCATCATCTTGTCTCCTGCACAGAGAGAACGAGAGAATGGCTCCAACTTGGCTTTTATGTTCCGTCTTCCGTTTGCTGCTGGCCGGGTTTTCAGCATCAGCATGTTAGACACTCTCCTTTATCAGGTCAGAAAAAGGAACAAGTTGGGGTGGGTTTTTTTTAATGCTTCTTTCCAAAGCCAACTATTCCAGTTGTTCATGGGCACTCCTTCTGTTCCGCTTTACAAGCGGTTCCGTGCTGAATCGTGGCGATGGAGGACGAAGGTCCTTGAGATAGGGAGACCTCGAAATGAAGGGATTTTGGAGAAGGCCATTGTCCTGGTGCCAACATGTCTACATTTGCCTTTAGTTCTCCTTCCAGAATGATGGGCTACTTGGCTTTGGGGAGGGAAGAAGGGAAGCTTTTCAATCATCACCCTTGAATCACTTCAAATGTTGACTTGTGTTATGACCTAGGCTTCACCAGCTGAATTCCCAGTCCCAATAAACCCCTTTGATTGAATTGACAGTGAATTCCTTTCCAGCAAAGTCTTTCTCCTCCCACAGTCTTGCCAGATGGTTCACCATGACTGACCTTTATCAGGTTTGGAGAGTGGCCAGGCCGATATCTTTCAGACGGCGCAATACTTGGCCAGAATGCAGGAATGAACTAATTGTCTTCTGCAAACTCCACTCCCATTTTGCTCCTCTTTTATTTCCTCTGGGAGGGGCCATTCCTCGTCCACCTATGGCCTTACTCCCAAGTCGACCCCTGCTCTTTAGCTGTTCCCTTTGTCTGGCAACTCTGCGCATGCGCACACTGGGAACAGGCTCCAGCTGTTCTTCTGCCTAACTGAGATCTGACTCTGAAGGCAGCTGATAACTGGCATAGGGCTCTGGCCCACTCTCTGCCTCCGACACAGAGCCCTCATCAGAGCCTTCCCCAGACTCCAGGACTGGCCCATGTCCCTCCCCAACCTCCTCACTGGTCCGAATCTTCCACCAGATCCGCTGGCCACCACAACAACATGAGCCTAACCTGTCAACTTCCTACCCCTAGATTCTGTCCCTCCAAAATGACTGATGGATGCCTTTCTTCTTTTCAGTCCTTCGTGAAAGATTATATGATCAACATCACGAGATTATTACTTGGTCTGGATACGACGCCTGGCTCTGGTTATCTCTGTGCAGTAAGTTGTGCTTGTCAGCTATTTGACTTTTCCCTTGGATGGTTCAAGGGAGACTTATTTTGTCTCCAAATATCTCTAAACAACAACAACAACAACAATTTGGGTTCTCATTTTACCGGCCTCGGAAGGACGGAAGGCTGAGTCAACTTTGAGCCGGTCAGGATCGAACTGCTAACAGTGGGAAGAATTAGGCTGCAATATTGCATTCTAATCACTGTGCAACCACAGCTGACACACACACGGACAGACACACGGACACACTGACAGACAGAAAGAAATAGCACTTAGACTTATATACCACTTCACAGTGCTTTTACAGCCCTCTCTAAGCTGTTTACAGAGTCAGCCTCTTGCCCCCAAACAATCTGGGTCCTCATTTGACCCACCTTGGAAGGACGGAAGGCTGAGTCAACCTTGAGCCTGGTGAGAATCGAACTGCCAAATT
This sequence comes from Natrix helvetica helvetica, assembly GCA_029890345.1. Taxonomy (NCBI): domain Eukaryota; kingdom Metazoa; phylum Chordata; class Lepidosauria; order Squamata; family Natricidae; genus Natrix; species Natrix helvetica. The sequence continues at coordinate 7,126,015 of JAKRSI010000091.1, forward strand.
GCAGGCAGCTGGCAGTCAGCCGAAGTAGCCTGCAGTACTGCACTCTAACCAATGTGGAGAGTAGCATAATTTAATTCAAAATCTACTATCTATCGTGCCTTCTTCTTTCTCTCTCTCTCTCTCTTTTGCTTCTTCATATTCTTACTTTATCCCACAGATGAAAATCACAGAAGACGATCTCTGGATCCGATCCTACGGGCGTCTCTTTCAGAAGTTGTGTTCTTCCAGCGCAGAGATTCCCATCGGAATCTACAGGACCGAATCCCACATGTTCTCCACCATCGATGTAAGAAAACCAATGAAGTACAGCTCTTGTTACAGGATCTCTTTGTGTCCTAGACTAGCAAGTAGGCCGTGCTTGTGATCCGATGCTAAAATCCTAGTGTCGGAAGTCATCCTCAAGCCGGATCCCAGCCCGAGATCCACAATAGAAAAGTCCAATACACCGTTATACTTCCAGGCTGATATACATTTCAGAGAATGCTTTAAGAGAGCTATTGGTTTAAACCAGTATTTTTGCCAATCTACCATTCTGTTCTGACCTAGGCTTCCCCAAAAAGCACGAGGCAGAGTCCTGGTCCTGACAAAACCCCTTTTTTATTAAAGAAATGTGAATTCCTCTCATTCACATCAGCAAGGCCTGACAGTCTTTCAAATGAATATTTGTGACCACAGACCTCATCTAGCTTGGAAAGCTGCCATGTAAATATTTCCCAAATGAGGCGCTGTGCAAGAAAAGACTGGGCACAGAGTCTCTGAGATTCACGGACAGATCTTCACACTCCTGAAATGAATCTAACGACCAAAAGAATGAATTATTTCCTGCAAAAGGCCCCTCCCCTTCTGCTCTTCTTTTATTTCCTATGGGAGGGACAATTACCTTCCACCTGTGGCTTTACTCCCAATTCGACCCTGATTTCTGAGCTGTTCTTTTCTTCTGGCAGCTCTGCGCATGTGCATACTGGGAACAGGCTCCAGCTGTTCCTCTGCCTCACTGCTCTCTAGCTCCGTAGGCACCTGATCACTGCCAGATAACCTCGGCGCCATCTCTGCCTCCGATGCAGAGCCCTCGTCCGAGCCTTCCTCAGCCTCCAGGACTGGCCCATGTTCCTCCCCAACCTCCTCACTGTCCGACTCTTCTGCCACCTCTGCTGGCCACTGGCAGGCCACAATACATTCAGCAAAAGGGTGTGGGGGGGGGGGGGGGGAAGTGGTGTGTATTGTTTCAAAGATCAGGTGTCAAGTGTTCTTTTTTTCTTTCTCTCTCTCTCTTCTCTCTGTCCTCTCTTTTCCCTCCATCTCCACCCCACCCAAGCCTCACGATATCAGAACCCAGGTGAGTATGGTCTGAGTCTCCATATATGCATTTCTTTTCAATGTTTGCTTCTTCGCAATGGTGGGATCCTGCCGGTTTAACAATCAGTTCGGTGATTGGAGTGCGCAGTTTGGAGAAAACTTGCCTTCCGCATTACTGCTAGGGAGGAAGAGAGCTGAAATGCGGCAATCCACTCTGCCATGTGACTCAGCTGAGAAGATATAGGTCAGTACAGCGCAGGGGTGGGTGGACAAGCCCACTTGATCGTGGGAGCAAACCAGTTCACCCAAACCGGTCAAAACCAGTAGAATCCCACCCCTGCTTCTTCAAGTCAAAAACCAATCAAGATGGAGGGAACTCAAGGATATGGCCACACAACCTGGAAACCCTAATTTGACTTCCTGTGATGAGGTTCATTCTAAGATAAGCAGGCAAGAGCTGGGCTCACCAAAACTCCTTGAATATCTACTTGCCCATTGCTGTTTTAACCTAGTCTAGCATGTTGTTTGATCCGATGAATTCTCACTGATTCAACCTAAATCCTTTTGGTCAACGGTGGCTTTCATTGCTAACCAATTTCTCTTTTTAAAAGAAATCATTCCTCTTTCTTAGGGTAGATCACTGCTGTGGCAAGTTGGCCATGGCAATTTGTCCCAGGGCGAGTTGGCCATGGCAAGATGGTCTTGACAAGTTGGCCTTGACCAGTTGGCTGTGGTGACTTGGCCATGGCCAGTTGACCTTGCTGAGTTGGCCATGGTGAGTTGTCATAGACCCTCAAGCTGTTGATGGCTTCCTCCTCATGAACTACTGGTCTTGCCAGTCACAGATTTCAATCAACGTGGAAGACTGCGAAGACCTCAAGGAAGGGAAGGAGACTTGGAACGCCAAGCCGCACCACCACCACCACCGGAATTCGTGTCCTGCTGACCAGACAGAGCACCCACTTCTCCGGAGGAAAAGCATGCAGTGGGCTCGGCGGCTGAGCCGCAAAGGAGCCAACAAGCAGAACTCAAAGACAGCCGAATGGATCAATCAGCAGAGACTGAATCTCTACCGGCGGTCGGAAAGGCAGGAACTGTCTGAGCTTGTGAAGAATCGCATGAAACATCTGGGCTTACCCACAACAGGGTACGGTAAGTGGTTCCCTTTGCTTCTGCCATCAAGCCTTGTTTGATTTTGCCCAACATGTTGTAGCTTGGAATTCTTCTGCAACAATGAATTCTCTTCTTGGTTTCCTCTCCTGTAGCCAAAGCTCTTAGTTTCTGGGACAATTGTCACTTCCTCTGCACTAGAGGTTGAGTAAACTCTCCAATCTGATGAAGGTTTTAATGGCAGTAGAAGGATTGATCAAAGGTGGTTCTTCAGTCCATCTTGTTTAAGGGAGATTGTCCGAAACCCATTTTTATGACGTGTCACCTGTTAGTTCATGCAACACCATTAATGCCTGGCGTCCTTTTTAATTTGCTTGCTCTTCTTTTTTGAACTTATATGTACATATATACTTTGGACTACATGATTTGGCCCGTGTGACCATCGAATCTCGTTTCTGAATACTTTCTCAATCGCTGCTTGCTGATTTTTTTTCTCTTCTCTTTCTCTCCGTTTATGTCTGTGCTGTGTTGTGTTTCTCTTTTGTTCTTCCCTGTCCTTCCCTTTCTTCTGTTTGATTTCTGTTTGTTTCTTCTTCTTTCCCACCCCACCCCCACCCCCTCTCTGTTGCTCCGTAGAGGATGTAGCAAATTTAACAGCCTGTGATGTGATGAACCGGGTAAACCTTGGATATTTGCAAGGTAAATAGTCAAGAAACCAAGATGTGGCCCGTTGAATTTGGGGTAAAACACCCTCTGTAGAAGGACGCCATTCTGGGTTGAGATTTTCAAAGACCGTGTTCTGAGCTAGGCTTCCCCGAAAAGCACAAGGCAGAGTCCTGGTCCTGACAAAGCCCCTTTTATTAAATGAATGTGAATTCCTCTCATTCATATTCAGGCAAAGGCCTGGTAAACAGCCTTTCAAAGGAATATTTATGGCCACAGACCTTATCTATCTTGGAAAGCTGCCATGTGAATATTGTCCAAATGTGGTGCTGTGCAAGGAAAGGCTGGGCACAGAGTCTCTGAGATTCGCGGACAGATCTTCACACTCCTGAAACGAACAAATGAATTGTTTCCAGCAAAAGCCCACTCCCCTTTCGCTCCTGTTCGCTGTCGGGCTGAACGTGTCGTGTCGAATGGAAGGCAGGTTCAAATGCCATGGTTTTTCATCTTAGCTTAAGGCAGGATCCAAACCATTTGAGCAAAGCAGCAAATGGCTCTTATTTTGATTCCCGTCTGATGGGGAAGGCCACCTTCTTACGGTCTTAAGTATAACTAAGCTTCTTCCGTTCCTCACAACCCACGATTGAAACGAAATGAGATATTCCACCCTTCGTCCCAAACTAGCTTCTTGGCATAAGAATTGATGCAGTTTAGTCATTAACTTCACCTTGGAAATGAACAGTAACTCCCCATGGAAGAGTTGCTTTTCGGGGCAGTTAAGGAGCAATGAATGGGAAGGGATTTCGCGTTGCATCCGGCAAAATCAACGATCTGTTGCAGCTGGCAGCCCATTAATCAAAGTCTCCTAAAAACCCAGTCAATGATTGTTTGACCTGCATCTTCCAGAGCTCCTCTCTTTCTGGATTTGTAGCTCAGGTTTATATCAATTCAATTGACCTGAAGTGGCAAATGGCAACTCAACATTGCACGTAAAGGGTTGCCTGTACCCAGGGGTGGGATTGAAAAATGTTAGCAACCCATTCTCTGCCCGGTTGCTGGATGGGCGTGGGCATGGCCTACTTGAACCTCCTACACCATGGGGGGCATTTTAGCCCTCCCCAGGCTCTGGAGGCTTTCCTTGAGCCGCGGGGAGGTCGAAAACAGCCTCCCCTGGACTATGGAGGCCAGAAATGGACACGTTTCTGTATTTCCGGAACTTCCGGTAGGGCCGTTTTTCAACCTCCCAGAGCCTCTGCTCAGGCCCTGCACTTACCTGGCATGATGAACGGACCATGTATAGACTCCTTGGAGGGGAGTGGTGGGCAGGGGCAGACAATCCTTGCAACTATCGGTTCGGCGAACCAGATGTAAAATTAACATCCGGTTCGCCCGAACCAGTGCGAACCGGCTGAATCCCACTCCTCCTTGTACCATGTCTGAAGAGAGATGCCGTTCATACATATCTTAAGCCCTGGAAGGTTATCATCTATAGCCAACCTTTTGCCTCCCATCTGACCTTGTTGAAGAGGCCTTTGCCACTAGCTTTCGCCAAGAAAGCAACGGAATATTGCCAAAAATATTTCAGGCCCAACAAAGTTTGACACCCCTGATGTAGACCTTGAGTATAACTTCTGAATCCAAAGGTTTTCCTCCTGCCACCACTCAGCAGAAGAGCTCTGTGTAGGAGTGGAGATACGAACCCATGTTGATCTTAACTTTTGGGAAAGTAGCAGTAGGTATTTAAAAGAATAACAAAGTTGGAAAGGACCTTGGAGGTCTTCTAGTCCAACTTTCTGCTCAAGCAGGAGACCATATGTCAGACAAATAGTTGTCCAATCTCTTCTGATAAACCTCCAGTGATGGAGAATTCACAACTTCTGGAGGAGAGTTGTTCCACTGATTCATTATTCTCACTGTCAGGAAATTCCTCCTCAGTTCTTGGTTGCTTCTCTCCTTGATGAGTTTCCACCCACTGCTTCTTGTCCTGCCCTCAGGTGCTTTGGAGAATAGGTTGACCCCTCTCTTCTTTGGGGCAGCCCCTTTTGCTTTCCATCCATGGCCTTCCCCAAGGAATTTCTGGAGGGCACCAAAAGGTTCCATATGCATGATTACATCTCCCTAATATTTCTAAGATTCTGTTCGGATCTGCAAGAGACGGGAAAATCTGCTCGAAAGATCTAAGAACCAAGTGGGTTGGCCTTAAATAGATGTGGGCTTCAGGCTTTTTAAAATACCTGTTGCTGGGTGTGAGCAACTGTGCCATTCTGATACATCCACCACCTCCTCCATTATCTCATTGTCCTGTTTCTGTCCCCCAGCTTCAATGTGGAGCGTCCTACCACAGGCAGCGTCCCCCATTTCTCAGATCCAGTGAGCAATGCTGACCCTATCGCTTCCCTTTGGGAAAGGGGATGCGCCCTAAATGATCTTTATCCAGAATGAAAAATGAGGGCATGAGGTCCATGTGTTATCCTCAAGCCTAGATTAGTGATGGAAAACCTTTTTGGCACTGAGGGAACCATGCGCGCATGCACACCGACTGTAGCGCCAGAAACCCAAAGTTCAGCTGGCTGGCATGCACATGCCTGTTTTTTAGCCAGTTTTGGCCATTTGCAGGCCATGTTTCAGACCAAAAACAGCCTGAAAAAATGGCCCAGAAAACAGGCTGAAAAATACCCCCAATATGGTCCAAAAACAGCCTGAAAAATGCCCCCAAAACAGCCCAGAAAATGGCCTGGTTTGGGCCTGTTTTTCGGGCTGTTTTTCAGGTCTTTTTCCGGCCATTTTCCAGCATTCTGGTGCATGCAAAGATCAGCTGGCCAGCGTGCAAGTGCATGCTGGAAACCAAAAGACCAGCTGGGGATGGTGCACATGCCCACAGCGATGCCTCTGTGTGCCATCTCTGGCTCATGCGCCATCATGGGCCCAGATCTACTGTTGACAAGACAGGAAAGGGGCATAGGAAAAACCTGGTAGATATTTATGATTGAGATATTCAGATAGTTCTATAGCCCTGAAGGTTTGCCAGTTTTCAGCTACTTTGCCTAGCCAGATGGCCGCTTGACCAACTCTTTTCTTCCAGATGAAATGAACGACCACCAAAACACACTCTCCTATGTTCTCATCAACCCTCCCCCGGACACGCGGCTGGAACTCAACGATATTGTGTATGTATGAAATAAATTCAGCATATTATAGCTAACTAGCTCGATACCCATGCTTCATGACGTAACTATATGACCAGGCAACGCAGGAGCAATCTGGTTTGATCCGTTGGCTCAGTGGTAGTTGGTGATTGAAACACTTAAGGGAATATTGCTCCCGCCGCCTTGAGTCTGGAAGCAGTTCCATAGGTGGAAGGCATAGACATTTTGGTGCGGTACTGACGTTTAGTACTGTAAGGAGCCCCAGAGTGCACAAAGTGAAGGAGTGGAACGTCTGCCAATTTGAACTGAGGTAATGGAATGTGAGGCAACTGGCAGTTGGAACAGAGTTCTTTTCAATTGGTGAGGGGGAGTAGAATGTCTAACTCCTTAGCATCAGAGCGTGTTAATAGAAGGCAATTGGCAGTTGGAACAGAGTTCTTTTCAGAGAACTCTGAAAAAGTTCGGCGGTTCAAATCCCTAGCACCGCATAACTGAGTGAGCTCCCGTTACTTGTCCCAGCTTCTGCCAACCTAAACAGTTCGAAATAATAGTAATACATACTTGGTAAATTATTGACAGTGTTGTGGGAATTAGTTGTTTAGCAGAATGATGGCATTCAGGGGGGAAACTGTCCTTGTGTCTAGTTGTTTTGGTATGCAGTGCCCTATAGCGTCGTTTTGAGGTTAGAGGTTGTAACAATTTATGTCCAGGATGTGAGGAGTCTGTAAATATTTTCACAGCCCTCTTTTTGACTCGTGCAGTGTGCAGGTCCTCATGGAAGGCAGGTTGGTAGCAATAGTTTTTCCTACAGTTCTAATTATCTATTGAAGTCTGTCTTGTTGGGTTGCAGAGCCAAACCAGACAACCTCAAGATATAAATTAAGCTGTTTGACCCTCAACCAGCCTATCTTGGCAACTTGAAGAAAGTGTGGACTCTAACTTCCAGAATTCCTCAGCCAACAAAGATGGCTGGGGAATTGTGGGAGTTGAAGTCCACACATCTTCAAGTTCCCAAGATTGAGAAACACAACTCTAGACAACATCTTCCTTTCTTTCCCCCCCCCAGGTATTTAATACGACCTGACCCCCTCGCACACGTGGAAAACGAAGGCCACAGTCGGAAGAGCAGCAGTCATAAGAATGCAAACCCCGAAACTCGAGACGAGACACAGCTCTGAGTAACTCCCTCTTCCCGCACGGAAAATACATCTCTCTGTTCATGCATGGAACTGCATCAAAATTACCAATAAACTTAGGAAGGGAAGAAGAAAGGTTTTTTTTTTAAAGGGGGACACATCCATTGTACTTTGCATTGAGCAGATTTAACAGATGACTTTGTTCAAGCTGGACTCTGGATTCCGGATCTGCAGAGCTGGTATGAATGACCCCCCCTCCTCCCCCGTTCCTGGTCTGGTTCTGGGTTCTTCTCCCAAAGGACTCCGGGTGGCTGGAGATGTTTAGAACTTTTAGAGGTAGCACCTCTCGTGGATGGACGATTACACGTGCCACTTGGTTTTAAACTTTTCTATCGTTTCAGAGGGGCTGTTGGGGTGGGGGGGAAAGAAGAAAAAAACACAATTAAAAATATACCACAACTTGTGAATATGTCTTCATTGCCAGGGGTGAGCAAACTGCGGCTCCAGAGCCGCATGTGGCTCTTTCATCCCTCTACTGAGGCTCCCTGTCATTCAAAATACGCGTCACAACTGCCAATGTGCGACACCCGCCAGAAAGTGATTTATTGAGCACTTTGACCCCGGGAGGCCAACCGTGGATAAATCCAAGAAAAGAAAAGTTTCAGAAGAAAAGAGAATGTTTAATTCAACTAGATATGCTAGTTCTGTGGCCGTTCAGGAAATAGTCAGGCACGGGAAGCATTTTGTGGCTCCCGGTGTTTTATTTTCTGTGGGAAACAGGTCCAAATGGCTCTTTGAATGGTTAAGATTGCCGACCCCAGGTGTAAGCCAAAGGAGCGCTCATGTGGTTCCCTCTGCCATGGTAGAAGCCTCGTCCAACTGCAGCAGAAAGGAAGACCCAGCTCAGCAATGCAGAAGAAGGTCAAGACGAGCCCGCCTTCCACAAGTCAGTGGCAAAACTAGGTGCTTGCAATCACACAGAACAGTAGCTTTGATTGTTTTCCTTTTTGGGGTGACATAATCCCAGGTGTGTCTTGTGCAGTTGACCTGTGGATCTTTGTTGCTCTTCTCTGCACTCTTTGAAGAGTCTCAACATCTCTTTTTACATCATGGCGGCCACTTGACATGTCAACTGGTCGCCATGGTGTAAAAAAGATGTGGAGACTCTGGAAAGAGTGCAGAGAAGAGCAACAAAGAGGATTAGGGGACTAGAGGCTAAAACACATGAAGAACGGTTGCAGGAACTGGGTAGGTCTAGTTTAATGAAAAGAAGGACTAGGGGAGACATGATAACAGTGTTATAATATCTCAGGGACTGCCCCAAAGAAGAGGTCATAACTATGTAAATGTTTAAGGCCTCTGTCTTTCCAATCATAGAAGAAGCTTTCTGATCTTCCATCAAATCTTTATTCAAGCAGAAATACAAAACAGATTGGGGAATGAGTCAACAGCCTCTTTCTGATAACGTTCCGTTGGTTGGGTTGGGTTATCCATCCCATTCTTCATCTTGGAATGATTTGGCTTCCTCCTCCTCCTCCTCCTCTCCTCCTCCTCCTCCTCCTCCTCCTCGGCTGGAAGGGGAAAATCAATCTGGAACATCTTGTGAACCAAAGGGCAGAGGGTCATGATGCTACGAGTCTTTGGATTGGTACCTTTTGGGATGGCCGAAAAGGTGACTTGACTACAGCTCTTGATGGAGATGGGAAGCTCCTGCAAAGATGGATTTGCATCCGTTCTGAAAGAGAAGCCACTGACAACAGGGGATGGGGTCACTGGGTCTCCTTCACTGTCCTCCAAAAGCTTCTCGCCATCCAATGCAATGGCCTCCAACAGAATTTCTTCCGAACGCTGGACTTCTTCACCCAAGCTCCTGAACGCTTTCTTCTCTGGAGGCCATCGGTCCACCAAATGATCCGCGAGCGATGTAGGTTCAGCGTCTGGGACCTTCAGGAAATCCGTCGCCTGGCCCTGAAGCTTCCATGCGGACTCCGTCACGGAACCCTCAACAAACACGGAAGGCGTGTGGAAGGCGGTTGTGCTGACCAGTGGAGAAGGATACTCGTAGATGGAATCAATTTCACCTGGACCATGGACTCGGACAGAGCTGGGCTGGAAGTCTGGGAAACAAGCCGCTAACCAGCGTTCTTCTGACCGTGTCTTTGCGACATTGTGTGGGTCACCCATAAAAGTTAGGGCAAATTCATTTTCTGCAAAATCAAGATGGGGAAATCCATTAAGTTGGTTGCCTTGGCTCAGAGGTGGGATTCAGCCAGTTCTGACCGGTTCTGGCGAACCAGTAGCAGAAATTTTGAGTTGTTTGAAGAACCGGCAAATACCACCTCTGACTGGCTCCGCCCCCATCTATTCGCTGCCTCCCAAGTCCCAGCTGATTGGCTGAGTCTTCTTCTGTTGCCCTACGCAGGAGAACGGAGCTGGAAAGCAGGTTACTGGGGTGTGGAGGGAATCAGGATTTTACAGTAGCCTTGCCTTGGAATGGGGTGGAAATAGCAATAGCATTAGCACTTAGACTTATATACCGCTTCATAGTGAATTTACACCCTCTCTAAGCGGTTTACAGAATCAGCTGATTGCCCCCAACAATCTGAGTCCTCATTTTACCCACCTTGGAAGGATGGAAGGCTGAGTCAACCTTGAGCCTGGTGAGATTCGAACTGCTGAACTGCAGCTAGCAGTCAGCTGAAGTAGCCTGCAGTATTATACTCTAACCACTGCACCACCTTGGCTCATGGAGGTAATATTGTAATGGGGAATTTACAGTATACTTGCCCTGGAGTGGGGAGGGAATGGGGATTTTCTAGTATCCTTCCCCTGCCATGCCCACCAAGCCATACTCACCAAGACATGCTATGCCCATAGAACCAGTAATAAAAAAATTTTGGGAGTCATTTTAGAGAGTAATTGAGACCACTTGAAGATTTGTGTCCTTAGGATCACTGCAGATAAACCTCCAAGTAGCCCTAAGGACTCTCTAAAAAGGATGCAAATGACCAGCTGTCTGCAAAGGGTACAAATCCTTCCATTCCCCACCGCCATCCAGTCAAAGCTGAAGAAGCTTCTCAGATGAAGTCTTAAGAGAAAAACCAGAAAGCCCAGCTTGCCTCTCAAAAAAGCACCTTTTGGGACAACCATGACCTTGGATGATGGAGAATCTCCATAGACGGACACAGTTGGTATGTTACCTTTAAGGCGGACTGCATCGGTAGAGGACCATTGAGTGCTGGCATCGAGAAATGTCCTCCTTGGACCAACACCTGGTTGAGCACATCTCCTTGGGTTTACAGAATAAGGGGCAGATCCTTCGCAACCACAGTTTTGGCATCTCCAAAACCTGCTCAGGGTGGATTCCTTTCTGGTCAGGAACCTTGGGTCTTCTTGCCTGCTCCTAAACTTCCTATGGTGAAAAATTGTTTCTCCAGCTTGTTGAGCTTTCTCAAACTCCTGAGATGCTCGTGCTCTTTTCCCAGGACAATGAGGAACCGAGACCCACCTGGGACAAGGTTCCTTTAAGCGATGGAACCTGTTTACTTCTGGTTGGCTGGAGATGCTAGAAAGAGAAGCAGTGGAGGCCACCTCATGGGTTGGATGTAGAGGGCAACGTTTCCACCTCTGGCTTTGATTGGGTGTGCTTGCAAAGGTGAGATGAAGATCAGGTCTTCTGGGATCCTTTCTCTGTGTCCATCTTTCTTGCCAGGGTCTCAAGTCAGAAGCCGGATCACTTTCAGGAGATGCGAACCAACTTGGGATGGATGGTGGGGATGTCCGTGATTGTTCCTCTTTCTCCTCAAGCAACCGGGAGAAGCCTGGAGGTGACCTCTGCCCTGATGAGACTCGTTTCTGTTCGAAGGAGACGTATGAGAAGTGGCTCCATTTTGCTCGATCTTCATGGCACTTCCATCAGGGAAATCGATGTGGACCAGAGCTGGCAATGGTTGGGCGTCTCGAAGGTGAACCTTGGGATGCAAAGTTTGGCCACCCATCTGGTGATCTACTTGCTCTCTCAAGCCTGGAATAAATAACAGTGTAGTTGGAAAAGCAGGAATCTCTAATAACACCCCTGAGGACGTTCTAATGGGATGGGACAACTTCCTGTGGTCAATCTAATATGGCCAATTCAACACAGCCAACTGTCATGCCGCGTCCCGGAATTGCCGCAGCGGGGCAGGAAGGAGCACAGGTGAGGGGTGGGTGTCAGGATTGCCATCATGGCGACAACAGAGCACCGGTGGTGGTGGGTGTCAGGACAGCTTGCAACAGCAATGGAGGTGGCACAGCTGTGCTGTGCAGTAGGGAGGCATGGGCAGGGGTGAAATTCGACTGGTTCTATCTGGTTCAGGCAAACCGGTAGCACTGGGGGTGGGTGGCTGCCAGCACTACCGGTTCCACCCACCCACCTGGACGTCATCACATGCCATTTTTGAAGCTCTGCGCATGCGGGGAAGGTCCTACGCATGTGTGGAGGTGGGCCATGCGAGCAAACCGAGCTCTTGCACGCGCTTGCATTTGCAAACCAGTAGTGAAGGTAAGTTGATTTCATCCCTAGGCATGGCGAGTACAGGCGCTCCTAGCTATGATCGGCTCAGTGGCCCCAGCAAAGATAGCAGTGGGATCAGCTGCAAGCCACGGAGGCATGGCAGCATGAGGAACAGCTGTTCTGGCCTGACAATCAGCTGGGCCAGAGCTTCGGGGTATGAGAGTCACCAGGGTGAGGCCAGCGTTGGGAAGAGGCGTGGCTAGCCTACTTACAGGCACTGGGAGACGGAACTCCCATAGCTGACTTTGCATCTAACAGACTTGCTTACTGACTGTTTTGCTGCTGTATGAACTCATTGAGTGCCAGAGTCCAGCTGAATAAACCCGTTTGTTTCCTCATGGGCGTGGCATTTTTCTATTGGTGTCAGTCCGGAGCTGGGACTTCTAAGACCAACTTACCATGGTTGATTCACTCACCTGGTTGCATCCTTGCTATGTGATCCATATCGGCAGGTGGAACACGGCAACCCCTTAACCCATGCATGCATGTGGAGCAGTGTTGGTCCCGGGTGCCGCCATCCCTGAAGACTTCGGTCCCCTTGTTGGTATTGTCCTGGGGAACTGGATAGCTGGGCTGGCCAAAGATTGGACATCTTGCTTCATGTCCTTTTTCACAGAGGGTCACAATGCTTCGACCCATCGGGTCCACAGATAAATAGGCTGCCAGCGGACTCGGGAATCTCGTCTGCTCCCCGTAGCAAATTTGAGAAGCAGAGACGAACGGTCCACTACAGGTTCCTCTTGAGAAGCGGCCTCCATCCAAAGCCAAGCTCTCTGCAGCCGGAAGAGCAGGAAGGATCTGGGAATCCCCGGCCGGAAGATTTCCATCCTGGATTCGCGGGAGATTTGACCTCGCTGCTCGAGAGCGCCTTTTCATTCCTTGACTGGTTTGCAAAGGGTGGTCGGCGGCTGCAACATTTGGGGAGGCAATAGCAGCAGAACAGGCCCATGGTGAAACCGAGGAAAAAGCCACCTGTGGGTACCAAAAATGAAAATGGGGGGGGGGAATCAAATCCTTACGTGCTAATTATTGTGCTCTTTTTATGTGTCTATCGAGAGACATGAAACACACGGATTAATGGAGAACCAACCTTGAATTTATGACCGCTTCAATGATGCCTTACCTATCAAACCACAGATTAGCTTGACGGTTCCTGATCGTGACGGCGGAGAGTCGATGGTTGAGAACAGCGGGGAGGACAAATAACTGGAAGGTGACGGAGCACACCCCAAGAGCTTGCTGCTGGTCACTTGGTGTCCTGCGAGAAAGGAGGGTCTTTTGCAAGTGACCCCAGTAAGCAATTGGATTTTAGCCTCTACCGACTGCATGGCCTGGATCAACTCGCAGTTGCAAACCCAGGGGTTTCTGTGAAGAAGCAGGAAGTTGATGGAATCCGGGAGAGTCGGCAAGGTGGTCAACCTGTTCTGGAATAACAAGAGATCTTGGAGTGCTTGCAAAGGTTGGAAGGCTTCCTGGTTGATAAAGAGGATTTCGTTAATCGATAAGTCCAGCTTGGTCAAGGAACCCAATCCCAAAAAAGCATCCATGGGGAGATACTGAATCATATTGGAGGAGACCACCAGTTCATCGAGCGTGTTTAAGTCCTCAAAGGTCCTCGGGGGGAGGTAGGTGATGCTGTTAAGGGCAAGGGAGAGTTTCTTGAGTCTCGGCATGTCCATGAACCACGTCCCCTTCAGAACGTCCAAGCTGTTGTTGGTTAGAACCAAGTCTTCAAGATACAGAAGACCTGAGAAAGCCAAGGGCTCGACCGTACAACTGACCAGCTGGTTGTTGCTGAGATCCAGAATCTTCAGGGGGTTGATGTAAGGCGTGAAAAAGGTGAAGTCGGCCAAGGAGGAGACCAGGAATCCAGTGAGCGACAAGAAATAGAGACTGGTGAAATTGCTGAAGGACAGAGGAGGGATCTCACTAAGGTTCCCTTGCTGTAGGAGGATCTGCTGGGTGGAACTTGGCAAAGCTATTAAGACTGGAAACATCGAAGAGGGAAAAGAAGGAAACACTTAGAATGAAAATAACATGTCGGTTATCAACGTTTTGGTTTCTGAAAACACCTGAGTTGAGTCATGGCAGATGGACTTCTTTTTCAAACCAGTTGCCGTGACTTGAAGTTTTTTGTTTTTTGTTTTGGCTTGGAACCATAGAAAATAACTCCAGTTGCCATGACTCAACTTCTAGACAACTTTTTCTAAATGAGAAGATGGCTGAGAATCTTCATCCTGCTACGTATAATGAAGATGCAATTGTCTCCTGCAAACTCCACTCCCCTTTTGCTCCTCTTTTATTTCCTCTGGGAGGGGCCGTTCATCATCCCCCTGTGGCCTTACTCCCAAGTAGACCTCTTTTCTTTAACTGTTCCCTTCCTCTGGCAACTCTGCACATGTGCACACTGAGAACATGCTCCAGCTGTTCCTCTGCTTCACTGATGTCTGACTCTGAAGGCAGCTGATAACTGTCAGACGGCCCTGGCCCCCTCTCTGCCTCCGACACAGAGCCCTCATCCAAGCCTTCCCCAGACTCCAGGACTGGCCCATGTTTCTCCCCAGCCTCCTCACTGTCCGAATCTGCTGCCAGCTGTCGTGGTGGGCCACGACAGTCTCCAATTCAAGACTGATGCTACTCTTTGCAGTAACAATTTCAAAAGAAAACATGAAGGATGCACAGGCCAAAATTAACCCTAACCGCAACAATGAGAATAGCCTGTAAATTATCTGTTGATGGAAACCATGGGAGTGAGAAAGGGACAGCTAGAAGCACTGAAGATCCTCACCGTCTTGGAGTGAAGACACATCCTCACATTCAACCGTATCTATGGAGCATAGCTGGCAGATGGGTGGGCAAGGAAGAACGCTCCTGAAATCCAGGAACAACAGGGCCAGAAATCCTACGACACCTGCCAAATTCAAACACAAAAAGGCCAAACATCTCCCTTGGAATTTCATCAGCTCCCCATTTCCCAAGACGTGACCCCAGACAAGAATGCAACAAATAAAGATGCCCCACTTGCCATTCCTTTGCAGAGTTCTCTTGACCCCATCCATGGAGGGAGATCGGGTTCACCGAACCAAGGACTGCGCTCAATGGTCCAACTCTTCCTTCTTGTCGGTGGCTTCCTCACACTCCAAGGAGGAGAGCAGTAGAGCCGAACATTTTGCTGAATAAATACTTAAAGACCAGGGAGCTTGTTTTAGAAAAGAGACTGGGATTTAAAGGAGGACGTTGGGAGAGCCTTGTTTTCGCTCGTATGTGGGTTGGCAAAACTGTGGTTTACCAAATGTTGGGTTTAGGGTGCGGTGTGCCTTTAGGAACTGTGGTTTACTGAATTAACCACAGTGCCTAATTTCACACCGCATCCTAACATTTTTAAAAAAAAAAAATCACACACCCCTTGAATTGAAAGACCTCTGTTGAGTTATGCATACAATTACTTAAGTGATTCCCTAAGCATAAATTTAGTCCCCCCCAACGGACTAAAGCCATGATGGCAAACCTATGGCATATGCGTCTAGAGGCCTCTCTGTGGTTTTTAAAACTATCTGAGGAAGCAATTCAAATCCAGCCAGTTTACATTATTCATCCTTTGCTATTTTTATTCAGCCGAAAGAGCTGTGGTCTTGCAGAGATTTCAAAATAAAACGATACACTTTGAACATCCTGGTCTGCCTTACAAAACATGCAAACAGAAGGGATCAAGGACCTTCCTCACAAAACATTCCCTCGATCCATACACGTGCGATTAAATCACCAAACAGATGAATTAGCTTGTTTCCTGAGTTCACTGCAAAACAAATTTCGGATCGCTGGCACCATAATGAGGACAGAGAATTGGTCCGTATTATATTAAAAAAAGAGGTGGAATTTGATGAACAAGACGTCCTAATTGCCCCGAACTGCAAGTCGCTAATCAAACAAAATCAAATTAGGTACCAACTTGATCATTCAAATTTCACCAAGGGTGCTATGAGCTTTGAATGAGGACCAACAATATTGTGTATTGTTGCAGCTCGGGTGTACGATGAGAGTGAAGATTCTTTCTCCAACCTTTATGGAGCTCGGAAAACGAAGCTTCACCCTCAATATTGTGTATGTGTGTATTGAATCACGACACACATAAAAACGAGGAAAAACCTCGCCCATCTTTTCCCCCCTCCAACAACGTCCCATTGCAACTGTAAAGCTGGATAAACTATCATCCTTAAATTCACTAATGTATTTTAATTATTTGTCCTCCTGGCAGCCTTCCCAACCTGGCGAAGTGGCTTTGGGACTTCATATTGTTGGTCCAACAGCTGGGAAGATTGAGACTTCCCCTGAAGTGCCAAGTAGAGGGATGGTTAATCTCCATTTGAGTGAGCCAGTTCCCATTCTCAAGATAATTTTGAAAAGGTGCATATCGGGATGCTGGGCACCACCCGCCTCACCTTCCAGGAGATAGCTTCAGAACGTACCCAAAGTATTCTAGAACGGCATTGTGAGTCACTGTATAGATTCCTTCCCCAAGTCTTGTCTTTTGATATCTTCAAAGGAAGTTGATGCCCTACCCATGACTAGAGAGCCAGTCCTCTGGGTTGTCTCGATTTTGGAGCATTGGTTTGAAGGCCACTGGGGACCTACATGGATTTGGTGGGTGGCTGGAGAAAAACACAGCTCTGGTGGGTCAATCTCCATCGCTCCCGTGTCCACCGGCCCCGATTCTCCACCACTTCGTGCAGAAGGTTGGTGTACTTCGACATGTTGGTCGGCGACGCAGCGTCATCTTCGTATGAAGAACTGGTGAACGGAATTCTTGACGGTGGGGAGGTGATGGCTTCCCGGAAGTTTCTGGACTGAGAAGACACCGGCTTTGAAAATTGTTTGGTTTTCAGCCCTGTGGAGAGCTTGGCGTCTCTGATATCACTCTGAACAGTCTGTATACACCCTGGAAGAACTTCTTGGGTTAATCCTTTCGGAAGAGCAAGCTCTGAAAAGTTGGCTGGTCTTCCTTCAAAGTCTAACTTCGTTCTATCATTGTTGACTGGGCTCGTCTTGCTTTGAGATCTATGTAAATCGTGCCGAGTTTGTAGTTGTTTGTCCAATTGCACCTTCCCTACCTCTCTAGTTTCGGGATTGGATTCTTTATAAAGTGGAGGCTCCGTTTCATTGGCTAACTCAGCCTCATGGCAGTCCTCTTGATTGCCGTCAAAGCTCAAAAGATCTCCCTTCCTGGGAGATAGATGTAGCCACTCTTGATCCAATGCTGGCTTCTCCACTTCCAACACCTCGCCACGGCGAAGAGGGGAGAGCAAGAACTGTTCTGTGAATGATTCCCTGACATGCCACCCATTGGATCCTTGACCCCCAACCTTCCTCTCAAAAGGCCATGTCAACGAACGCCTCAACGCATGGCCCTCCTTCTTTGAAGTCACCTCCTTTTGGGGTTTGACCTCAGTCTGTTGTTCAGGGGCTGTAGTCACACTTAAATACAGGAAAGGTTCAGGATGATCCATGATTTCTTTCTCAAGAAGAGTAGAATCTCCATTACCTTGGATTATTTGGTCAGAGGTGTCAGAAGTATCTCGACATACTTCCACCACGACTGGGTCTGCCATGATGTGGCTCTGAGACTCTACTTCACGGGACTCCTCCAGCTTCTGATAATTCCACAGTCCTGGAAAAGGATGCACATCCTCATTTTCAATATGTCTTTTGTCGCTCTGGGACCAGAAGGGCATTATTGGCTGTTCTTGGTTTGCATCTGTAGACTTTTGCTGTCTTTGGTAGAATTCTTTTCTCAATAAAACAGCTGAGGCAGACCTGGCACGGATTTTTGACATTCTGTTTCCCAAAGCTGTAGTCCTGTCTTGGTTTTCCTTCTCCCTAGCTGTGAGTTGATGTCCTACAGAATCCATCTGAGTCTTGGGTTCTGGAGTGGGAGATGGTTCCATGGACTCTTGGCTTGGCCGGATGCGTTTGCTGGCATATCTCACCATCCATATCCCAAACAGCAGGAAGAGGAAGGAAATAAATACTGCCAAAAAAAAAGGAAGGAAAGATGATTAATTCACAAATAAATCCTATACCCATCCTGAAATGAAGCATCCAGTGGCAAAATTTGAAGCAGGAAGAGGCATATAATATTCTGATCAAGTGTCTAGGACAGGTTTTAGAAATGGCGAAAGCTAAAATCCAAAGAAGCTGTAGTGTAAAATAGAATGACATTGGGTAGATGTCCCAAGAAAACGTATTAGAAATAAATATCTCTCCTTTAGCTGCTAGAGCAGATAGTTTGGTCTACGTTGGTACAACAGACTCAATGATACCAATAAAGGAGAATATTTGTAGCTCATGGTTGAAATGAGGGGTCTATAAGTTCTCTCTGAGCTTGGTGTTGTTGTTTTTTTGCAGACATTTTAATTACTCGAATTAAAGGGGATGACCAGATTGAGTCATAAGTCACAGGTCGCATCTACATTCAGCCCACCTTGAATGCCTCTCTTATTTCCTGCTCATATCCCTTGACTGCCAGTTCTTGTACACGGCTTAAACGTGCAATAAATCATTATACTCATTCGAACTGCTTGAATTGCCTGATTTCCCTGGCATTCGACAACTAGGTAACGTCATCAGTACTAGGACTAGCATTGATGACGTTACCTAGTATGGGTCATGAAATGTCTGCAACAAAAGAACAAAGCTCAGAGAGCATCAAGGACCCCACAGTCCTCCTCCTCCTCCTCTTCCTCTCCACACACCCCACTCTCTTCTAGCACTGATGATGTTACCTAGTTTGGGTAATAAAATTTCTGCAAGAAAACAACCAAGCTCGGAGAGCACCAAGGACCTCTCAGACGCAATGATTTACCATGGCCAACGTGGACTTGATGCTGGGTCTTCTCAGCCCTGATCAACAGCTTCACCTCCTACAGTAAAGTAGCATCAGGAATAGTTGGAAACTTGTAACAGTGATACTAAGACATACCTAAACAAGCCAGCAAAACTGGTAGTCCAATTTGATAGAAGCTGTTCCCCAAAGTCGTTGACAGGGATTCTGGCGTGCAGTTGAAGTTGGAGATGTTCCAGACTTGGATCCCTTTCAAGCTTGGTGGACTGTGACATACAACAGAAGTAGCATCCTGCAGCAGTGACATGTTGTACAGCTCTGTAAGAAAACAACAACAGTATCCCCAAATCAGGGCATTAGGTTGTTGAAGACCGTGATACATTGGCTGAAGTTTGCACAGTGTACTAATCCTATGGTGTGCTAAAGAAACCACCATTGGCAGGGCTCACCCAGTAGGCTGAAAGCAGCCGTAGTGTCAGTCATGAAGGAACAGGATCACACATTGAGGTTCCAGTTAAGATTTATTGCTCAAGGGTATACCAAGAATCTAGCCAACTAACCTTCAGCACTAAATGGGCGCTAGATAAGAGTTAACAGGATTTCAGAAGGGGTTGGACTTAAGACCATTTATGAGAACGTAATGATTCCAGGTTAATTCCTTTCTTAACTCCTACCCCTTGACTCTGTCAATTTGTTCTGACCTCTGTAGGCTTCCCCAAAAAGCACGAGGCAGAGACCTGGTCCCGACAAAACCCCTTTTTTTATTAAACAAATGTGTGAATTCCTCTCATTCACATCAGCAAGGCCTGACAAACAATCTTTCAAATGAATATTTGTGACCACAGACCTTATCCAGCTTGGAAAGCTGCCATGTAAATATTTTCCAAAAGAGGCCCTGTGCAAGAAAAGACTGGGCACAGAGTCTCTGAGATTCACAGACAGATCTTCACACTCCTGAAATGAATGAACGGACGAATTGTTTCCTGCAAAAGCCCACTCCACTTTCGCTCCTCTTTTATTTCCTATGGGCGGGGTCATTCACTGTCCACCTGTGACTTTACTCCCAAGTCGACCCGGTAGTATTTCATCCCTGGCTTATTCTATAATCTCAGAGATTTTTTTTTCTTATTAAAAAAGCAGACATTTTCCAGTACCTTGAAGAAATAATACAGAATCCTGATGTTCACAGAAACAGTTCCACGGGTTTCCTCCGAGTTTCATCACCGGCAGCCTTCTCGTCCTGTCAAATGCATTTTTCGTTAAACCGGTTAAATTATTGGCCGAAAGGTCAAGGAACACGAGCTTGGATAAGCTTCTGAAACTCTGGCTTTCAATTTCGTAGATCTTATTGCTGGCTACATTCAGGGTGGTAAGGTTGGAGAAGCCCGAGAACGTCTCGGGGCCGATGTTGGTCAGGAGGTTCTGGGCCAAGGTGAGGTTCTCGAGTAGGCCTGGCTTGGCAAGCCAAGATGCCGTCACATAAGTGAGGCTGTTCTGATAGAGGCTAAGTTTAGTGAGGCCTTGGAAAGCATGAAATGCGCCGGCTTCAATTCTGCGGATGCCGCTGTTCGCTAAAGCAAGGCTGGTGACGGAGGACAAAGTTGTACTCTTGAAGACGGTGGAGTTGAGAGAGCCCAGATTGGTTACCACAAAGAGAACGGAGGTGAGGCCCGCAGGGAAGTCTGGAATAGAAATATTCAATGGGTTTTCCCCAAGGCCATTTTATAAGCAACTATAGCTGCTAACCCTGCATTGCCCGGGTATTTATAGACGTCGAAGCGTTTGTCTGACAGGGAGTTATTAAGAGGGGCCTTTCTGCCCCCTACTGCCATGCCTTTCATCCCTACCCTCTCCCTTTCCCCTCCCATGTGCTCCTCTTTCCCGCCCTGTCTACGATCCTGGCACTTTGCCCCAAATCCATCATGCGCTTCCCCATTGGTCCACTGGAGGGCAAACGTCATGGCTGGCTTTCCAGAGGAAGCTGCAAAGGAACTGACATCACAAACAATTGCCGTTCTAGGATGTTGCACTCACTCTTTTAATGGCCCAAGCATTGCAGAGTTATGCTGGAAACACACACACACACACACACACACACACACACACACACCAAAGATGTCTTACCCCCTCCCCCCCGGTATTTGTTTCCAGAGGGTAAATCATCTGTGTACCAAGTTTGGTTGAAATTGCTAGAGATGCTCCAGAGTTATACTGGAACATACATACATACACACACACACACACACTAAATAAAATATAAATATAATATGATGGATGGATGGATGGATGGATGGATGGATGGATGGATGGATAGATAGATAGATAGATAGATAGATAGATAGATAGATAGATAGATAGATAGATAGATAGATAGACAGACAGACAGACAGACAGACAGACAGACAGACACAGATATAGAGATAGATAGAGATAGAGATAGAGATTGAGATAGAAGAAGATTATTTATGTTGCCTGTAAACATGGTTGAGTATTTCACCCCAACCCATCTTTGGAAGAGGTCTCACCATTTGGGATGGAAGAGCAGAAGTATTCTTTCTCCAGGACGCACTGCAACCTAGAAAGTCCAACGGATGTCCAAAGCAAAGTGAATCCAAGGATCCCTAAGAAAACAAGGAGAAGCTGGGCAGTGTCTGAACATAAGGGAACCTAAACCACGTTCAGCTCAGCAGATGGCACCGATATAAAAGTGATCAACCACGCATCCGGTCATTCGGGATAAAAGCAATGCTTTTGTTAATTATTTTTTATTGTTTTATATCATACATTCCATTTCTATGCTGAGTAGTGAGCTTCGATGGACTCCAGAGGATGGTAGAGGACAGGAAGGCCTGGAGGAACATTGTCCATGGGGTCACGATGGGTCGGACACGACTTTGCAACTAACAACAACTCATTAATATTAAAGCGTTTCCCGTTTTAACACTTGAGATGCTTTTGTTGATCAATTTGAATTCTCTCCTCAAACAGTATGCATTGTATAGTTTAGCCAACTATATCTCTGCCCCAAAGAATATCTCTTTCTTCCTAGCAGTTTCTCATTTTCCTCCTTCAAAATAGAGATAGCGGTTATTAAATGGCATAAAACTATCAGTTACTGGGCCAGACGCTCAATCTTTCACTGGCCAATATATTCAAGGACAAGAAAAATTATCTTTTTACACCTATAAGGGGGGGGGGGGGGGGGGAGAAAGTACCTGTCTACAAATCACACGGCTTCTATTATCCAACCATTTCAGGGCTGCCATTTATCTGATACTTACAAAAGAATGGCTCTTGGAGCCAAAACTGATGCAGCAATTCAGAAAGACCGGGGGAATTTTATCTTTCCAACTGAACTAACTTTCTGAATCAAATTGATTCAGTTAGTTGATTCAGATCAGATTAACAGAGTTGGACTTTATAGGTTATCTAGTCCAACTCAAGCAGGAGACCCTACACCCTTTCTGACAGATGGAAGTCCAGCCTCTTCTTGAAAGCTTCTAGTGATGAAGCTCCCACAACTTCCGAAGGAAACTTCTGTTCCTTGGGTTGATTGTTCTCATTGTCAGAAAGTTCCTCCTCATTTCTAGGTTAAATCTCTCCTTCGTCAGTTTCCATACATTATTCCTTGTCTGGCCTTCAGGTGCTTTGGAAAATAACTTGACCCCATTCCTCCTCTCTGTGGCAGCCCTTCAAATATTGGAAGACTGCTCTCATGTCTCCCCTGGTCCTTCTCTTCACTAGACTAGCCATGCCCAGTTCTTGCAACAATTCATCATGTTTTAGCCTCACTAGAACTAGCCAAGTTAAGGTGTCTAACAGAATCGTTTGGATGCTCTGAATGCATCTGATGGCATAATTTGATCCATCCTCCAAACTGTTTGCTTGAGCAGGGGATTGGACTAGAAGACCTCCAAGGTCCCTTCCAACTCTATTGTTCTATTTTATCTGATTAGAATGATTCACCTCTGACAAAATCCGCAACCCACCCGCAATGAAAGCAAGACAGGACCACTTACATTTCATCTTGGCCAACTTCTCCTTACTAAGCAGAGGCTCAAATTCACGTACCCTCGTCTCTCTCAAAGCATTTAAGGAGCTTTTACGAGAATGGCAGGTGCCGAGGCTTCATAAAACCTCCCAGATTGTCACCTGAAGCTCCTTTCAGGATCGGGACAAGTTGAAACCTGCTGAGCGTTGAGTTCCTCGTGTCCATGGAGGTCTTCTCCATCTGTCCATGTAGCTGCACGAGTTATGTATCTCCATAGCATCGCCATGGAGTTTCCCCATTAGCAATAAATAAGTGAACCATTTCCCACAAGAATGCTGCTTCTGATTCTTTGACCAACATCTCCTGGCCTGATCAGTTGAAGATATTTAGAATTATACATCGTAAAAAAATATGGGCTTTAGGGGGAGAGTTATGCCCAACGCCTGTTCCTATCAAATGTATTCTTTTATTCTAACTCAGTCTCAGCCTTTTGGGGGGGGGGGGGGGGGGTAGTTAGGGTTCATTCAAGGAAGAAGCCATTTCTTCCACGCATTTGAGCTTTGCATTTATGCTTGTTTTGCTTTATGGACATTTAAGTTTTGCTTAATGTCTGGGTAGTTGATAGGTAATGGAAGCGGGGATTGAAGATAACAATGAAATGAAAAAAGGATGAGATTGCCGTCTCTCCTTGCACAGCACCTTATTAAGAAAATGTTTACATGGCAGCTTTTCAAGCTAGATAAGGTCTGTGGTCATAAATTCACCTTTGAAAGACTGTTTGCCAGGCCTTTGCCTGAATGTGAAGGAGAGGAATTCACATTCGTTTAATAAAAGGGGTTTTGTCGGGACCAAGATTTTAAAACATTTCCATCACTCATAAAAAGATTTCGTTTCCTTTGCTTTCATTACAAAGAAAGTAGATCTCTTTCTCCAGCTTACTATAGACAAGGCATTAATCCTGTTTGCGAAATATTTTCAGCAATAATTTATAGTGGTCATTCTCAATCTGTGATCCAGGAACCTCTGGAGGGCGGGGGGGGGGGAACGATGTTGCTACGAAGGCTTTGAAAAAAATATTATTTAAATCTGGAGTTAAGTCCTGGGGAAACGTGGCCACCAACGGTATTTAAAGGAAAAGTTGAGAATCGCTGACCTCTATAGCTAACTCACTCCTATAAGCCAAAATGAAAAATAAAAATCCAAGTACAATGGTTAACATGTTTTAAAACCTATGGCATTAAAATTATAACTGGCTTTGGGAAATAATAAATAATAATATAGAGCCCGTGACATGCA
This sequence comes from Natrix helvetica helvetica, assembly GCA_029890345.1. NCBI lineage: Eukaryota > Metazoa > Chordata > Lepidosauria > Squamata > Natricidae > Natrix > Natrix helvetica. The sequence continues at coordinate 7,150,043 of JAKRSI010000091.1, forward strand.
GGAACATTGCCAAACACAGCTTTCAAGCCTCGTGCGTATGTTGACACACACTTAATCACACACACACACACACACACACACACACACAAATATAAAATGCATGGAATAACCAAAATTGGATGATGACCTTTATTTTCAGTGCTTCCATAAAATAAATATGTCGTATATCAAACAGTGAGAAAAAAAAATCAAGCATGAAAAGCATGTAACCAAAAGAAGGAGGGGAAAAAAAAAGAATTGCTCACAACCACGTTGAATCCTCTGAATAGTTTTAAGAAACGAAGCCTTATTTACAAGGTAATCGACTATCAAACAAAATGTACAATCTATTTAAAACGAACGCCCGAGGGAAGGAATGGCCAACAACGGAAGACCACTCTGATTCCCCTACCCCCTTTCTAACCTTAGTGTTAAGAAGGGCGTTTCTCACCTTGCTCTGCACAAAAGTCGTTTTGCTCTCCCATTATTTTTTTTCTAGGTTCATAAATAATGACGCACAGGTGTGTGTTTCCGTCTCTTTCGTTCGTCTCTAGTGTTAGAAAGAGCGTCTCCAAAAGGTCTTCAAGTAACATTTCAAGTAGAAGTAAACATGTGCAAACTAAAACCTTTGTCAGCATATATATAGATATAGATATATATCTCAAGATATATATCTCAATATCTCAAGATATATATATATATATAACTCTAAGTAGTAAAGTATGAAAAAGAATAGTTTGGGTTGAAGGCTACATTTTTTTTTTTTATTGTGCCTTCCAAGGGAAAGGGAAAAAGAGACAATTTAAAACACATCATCCTCTAAGCTCCCTGCATCATTAAGTCCCAAGGGTGAAAAGGATTTGGTTTGGGTTTGTTTTCTTTAAGGTGAACGCACACACAGGTTGAAAGGTTTCAACTCAAAGGTTTAATATTTCAAGATGAAAGGGGAGGGGAAGGGGGGGGGGAAACAACCGAACCAACACCCTAAAGCCACTTTTGAGCTTTCAAACCAAACACCGAGATTTGTTTTAAAACCTTGCCCGTCATAGGGGAAAAAACATCGGTTGGCTTTTTCTAGACGTCGTCGTCTCATCGCGTCCGTCCCCCACTCCCAAATTAAAAAGAGCTCCTGCAGAAAACTTAAAAAGGGGGGGGGGAAATAAAGAGAGGGGGAAAAAAGGAATACACTCCTTCATAAGAGCATGCTGCTCATCCAGCCAAGGACAGACAGACAGACAGGAGAGGACAAAGTAGCAGGGCCTGATTTTAAACATGATTATTATTATTATTATTATTTTTAAAAAAGCATCGTGAATAACTTGAGTGCAACATTCGACAGAGAGTTAAACGTGCTCGGAGGGGGGGGGGAAAAAAGCGCTCCACTATTCCTAGGGCCTGTCCAAGAAAGAAACGAAACAGGAGGGCGAAGGGAGAAGACGAAGATACGGAAAATCGGAAAATCCATTTTTTTGTTTTTGTTTTACCATGTGAAGTTTCAAACAAGCTAAATCCAGCCAAAAGCACCTCTCTTGTTTCTTCATGATTGTGTTTTGCCCAAAAGTTCGCAAGCCGTCTCAATTTTTTTGCATATGCCCTCTGTCTCCGTTCATTTGTTTAAAAAAAGAGACTGATTTTGACATCTCTCTGTCAGTGCGTAGGATCAAGAAAGGGATACTGTAGGTAAACTGAGGCGAGGAGTGGGCGACAGGCTGGGTTCCCATTCCCACCAATCCCACCCTCCAGAAATGAGAGTGTGACTTAACATTGGCAGTAAAATGCAATTGGTGCGAGATCCTTTAAAGGAATCCAGAAGGGAAAAAAAAGTGAGTTTTTTTTTCCCCTGGAGGTGGGGGGAAAAAACTCCATCCCGCCTCCTGCTGTTCGGGTTTTTCTTTCCCTTCCTAAACTGCCGCTTTGCCAACTTCGAGACGGCGTCCTTTGATGTGTTTATTTTTCTGCAGGAAGGTTGAATCGGAAAGAAGGAAGGAAGGGAAAAAAGAGGGATCCCAAGTGGTACCAATGAAGAGGTTCAAGTCTAAAAAAGAAGAAAGAAAGAAACACCAGTACATCCCTAGCTTCAGGTCTGGTCCTTCGCAAAAAGCCGCAAGAAGTCAGCGATGGGTGTAGCGGCTGTTTGAGCATCCGCACCGAACCGAACCAGCAAACCAGTCGCGTCTCAAACAAAAAAAGGGAAACACCCAAGTCATTTGTCCAGACCCTCCTTGCATCCGTGATTTGAGAAGCTGATTTTCTTCTTGGTTTATGGTGGATGACAGTTTATGATGGACCTGCTCGTCGGATACCCTCAGCGTTGAGATCTAGCCCCGTTTTGTTTTGTAGTGTTTTTTTGTTGTTGTTGTTGGTTGTTGTTTAGCGTCATTTGCGATTCTGGATCTTCTTTGGCACGGCGGGTCGCTTGGATTGCCACAAGTGATTGTGAATCGTCAGCGCGTCGACACTGACGGACATGGTTTTGGCCGGGATCAGGTTAAACTGCTTCCTGTCTGAACTGTATTTGTACAACTTGTCGATCATTTTCTTGGTGATGTTCTTTGGACCCGTTCCGGTCAACTTGTAGATTTCTTCGGTGTCGGGATGGTAGCAGTAAAGTGCTCTGAACTGGCATCCAGCGTCCCGAAACAGGATGATGTAGTGGTTGGCTTCGCTCTTTTCCAGCTCCTGCAGGCAGAAGGGGAGAAATTTGAGGGCCAGGAAAAGCTAAGGGTTCAAGGAATGTGGGGGCCCTTTTGGTTGGGTTGGTAACCAAGAGAGCACAGCTAACTGCCTTCTAGCACTGATGAGGCTACCTAGTTGGGTCATGGGAGGTCTGCAAGAAAACAACCCAGCTCAGAGAGCATCAAGGACCCCACAGTCCTGTTCCTCTTCTTCCCCTTCTCCTCCTCTCCACACACCCAACTCCCTTCTAGCACTGCGGATGTTACCTAGGTGAATAATGAAATGTCTGCAACAAAGCCAACAAAGAGCACCAAGGACTATGCAGTTCAGTCCTAAGGTACAAATATTCTCTGCTATTGGTATTCAGGTCAGCATGCAGACCTAAGAGATGGGCCAGGAGCTGTTCCGACTGAGGCTTCCCAAGAGCACGAAGCAAACTCCTGCTCCTGACAAAAAACCCTTTTATTAATTGACTGTGAATTCTGCTCATTCACACCCAGCAAAGTCTTTCAAGGGAGGATTTACGGTCAAAGACCTTATCTGGCTTGGAGAGCTGCCAGGCCAATCTCTGCAAAACTTGGCAAGGAGTCTCGGAGAGTCACAAACCAATTAAGCAAACTAATGGTCTCCTGCAAACTCCCCTCCCCTTTAGCTCCTCTTTTATTTCCTCTAGGAGGGGCCATTCATTGTCCACCTGTGGCCTTCCTCCCAAGTCGACCCCTGTTCTTTAGCTCTTCCCTTCGTCTGGCAACTCTGCGCATGCGCACACTGGGAACAGGCTCCAGCTGTTCCTCTGCCTCGCTGATGTCTGACTCCGAAGGCAGCTGATAACTGGTCTACGGCTCTGGCCCCCTCTCTGCCTCCGACACAGAGCCCCCATCTGAGCCTTCCCCAGACTCCAGGACTGGCCCAGATGTTATCACAGATGACATTACTGATGACCAACTGATTCCCAAATCCCCGAGAAAGGACTCACCTCCAAGATAGAATTTTTATGAGGCTCATTCACTTTTCCAGCAAGGCAGCAGTGGGAGATGGCGTTGTGGATGATGGACTTGTTTGACTTGCTGCTGGGCTCCTTAAAGAGCTTTGGGCCTGGTAAGAGATAGCAACAACACATAGACTTATATACTGCTTCACAGTGCTTTACAGTCCCCTCTAAGTGATTTAGAGAGTCAGCCTCTTGTCCCCCAACAATCTGGGTCCTCGTTTTACCCACCTCGGAAGGATGGAAAGCTAAGTCAACCTTGAACCGGTCAGGATCGAACTCCTGGCAGTAAGCAGAGTTTACCACATTCTAACCACTGCACCATCGCAGTTTGTAACGCAGCATCCAATGAGCTATAGCAATAGCAGTTAGACTTATATACCGCTTCACAGTGCTTTCATAGCCCCTTCTAAGCGGTTTAGGGTGCCAGCCTCTTGCCCCCAACTATCTGGGTCCTCATTTTACCCACCTCGGAAGGATGGAAGGCTGAGTCAACCTTGAGCAGTAACGTTGAAATTAAGTATTCTTAAAACTGTGCATGCGCAAAGCGATCGATCACCGACCCAGTTGTTAAACCGGCAGGATCCCACCACTGAAATCAACCCTTTAATAGCTCCACCCACTCGCCCACCTTGTCCTTTTGTTTCAAAGGAGGTGGCCAGCTTGAAATCTCCCGCTCAGCAACGGCATTTCCCTTTGGGTGAAGGATCAAATTGGGAGGCTGTATAGACACTGCTGAGATCCATCCCCTCACCTGTATATTCGGCCACTGAGGCAATCGAAGAAGCGGTCGAAGTGTTCTCCCAATCTCGCTCCATATTTCGGCTTGGGTTCCTGCTGAGGATGGGCAAGGATTCCATGGACTCCACTCTGCCAGGGGAAACACAATCCCATGATCCTTATTATCTTCTTTGTTATTATTATATTATATATGCATGTATGTATGTTCCAGCATAACTCTGGAACGCCTGGTCCGTTAAGGAGAGCGAGTGCGGTGTCCTAGAGCGGCAATTGTTTGTGATGTCAGTTCCTTCGCAGCTTCCTTTGGAAAGCCAGCCATGACATTCCCCCTCCAATGGACCAACGGGGAAATGTGTGATGGATTTGGGATCGTAGACAGGCGGGAAAGAGGAGCACATGAGAGGGGGAAGGAAGAGAGCAGGGATTATGGGCATGGGAGTAGGGGGAAGAAAGACCCCTCTCAATGGCTCCGTCCCTCTTTTTATTTCAAAGGCTGTGAATTATGTTCATTCACAGCCCTTAATGAGGCCCAAATAGTTTGTAAAGAGTCCAACTGTAGGCTGCCAAAGTCTTTCGGGATAAGGCTGATAAGCACCCACCTTTATGTCCCAAACTTTCTCTTTACAGGTCCGCTTACCTTTGGGAAGGCGTGCCTCCTGAATGGATGCTCTCTGGCTCAGTGGTCGCTGCAGAAGCCAAGGACAAACTCGATCCTGATTGGGCGCTGCTCAGGTTATCAGCTAACCAAAAGAGCAAAGGCGGGAGACATTGTCAACACATAAGAAACCATTCAGGGCTTCACCAGATCAACTCAAAAGTCCAAAAGTGGGGCTGTGCCTTACGGGTAGAGGAGTACTTGGTCCCCGAATCGCTGTAAGATTCCTCCCGATGGACCGATTTGGGCCGTGGCTTCTTCGCTTTGGGTCTGGGTTTGCCCAAGCCCTGTTCTTCCAAAATCTGCTGCTGCTTTCGCCGCAAATACTCTTGTTTGATTAATTCCCGGCGGGCTTTTTCCTCTTCCTTCCGCAGGCGGTCTTCTTCAGCTTTTCGCCTGCAAAAGTGAAGGAGGGATTCCAGACTCTCAAAGGAGGTCAAAGGAAATGGTGAAGTCGCCCACAATTAGCTCCTACATCAGGGATGTCAGACTCAAGGCTGCGGGCCGAATCCGGCCCATGGGGTGCTTAGACCTGGCCCGCGTGGGCCGCCCTGGAAACAGCAAAGGAGTGGGCCGCGGTAGCTCTGCCAGCAAAAACGGAGCTCAGGAGGGCCATGCGCGGCCATCCCAGGCTCCGTTTTCAGCTGTGACAGCCTCCTGCAACCCTCTACCAATGAAAATGGTCCTGAGGGGGATACACGCAGCCCCCCCCCCCCCCCCGGGTCCATTTTCACTGGTATAGGACTGCAGGAGGCCGTTATGGTCGAAATCGGGCCGAGGAGCCAGTTTTCGTGGCAGAGCATTCAGGCTACGACAGGCGCCTCCAACATGAGTGACATCATGCTGGTCACATCTACCCTGTCCTGTCCCCCCCCCCCCCCCGGCCTCCCTGGGGTCAAACACAACCCTGATGTGGCCCTCAATGAAGGAGTTTGATACCTCTGTCCTACATATTTCTTCTTTCTTAAAGGTGGGGTGGGGGGGAGAGAAGAGAAGATATTTACCGAGCTTCGTCCCTCTTTTGTTCAACTTCTACCTCCAGCTGCTGTTTTCGAAGCCGGGTCTCTTCGGCCTTGCGCTGCTGTTTTAAGAGAAAAGCGGCACGTTTCTTCGCCAGCTCATCTTCGGCTTTCTGTTCATCCTAGGGAGGCGGGGAAAGGAAAAATGTCCAAATATTGCCTGGATCGATATGGAAAAAATACACCGACGAGAGTGTAATACACCTAACAGATGGGGACTGCAGCCAAGAAATGAAAAGAGGCTTGCTCCTGGGGAGGAAAGTGATGGCAAATCTAAGCATATTAAAAAGCAGAGACATCACTCTGCCAACAAAAGGGCGTCTAGTCAAGGCTTTGGTTTTCCCAGTTGCAATGGACGGCTGTGAAGGTTGGACCATAAGGTTGAGCGCCAAAGAATGGAGGCCTTTGGACTCTGGTGCTGGAGAAGACTCCTGCATTGAGTCCCTTGGACTGCAAGGCCATCCAACCGGTCAGTCCTAGAGGGGATCCACTCTGACTGCTCTTTAGAAGGCCAGATCCTGAAGAGGAAACTTAAATACTTTGGCCATCTAATGGGAAGGAAGAAGGACTCCCTGGAGAAGAGCCTCATGCTGGGAACGATTGAGGGCGAAAAAGAAGAAGGGGACGGCAGAGAAGGAGGTGGCTGGATGGAGTCACTGAAGCAGTCAGCATGAGCTTAAAGGGACTCCAGAGGATGGTAGAGGACAGGAAGGCCTGGAGGAATGCTGCCCATGGGGTCGCGATGGGTTGGATATGACTTCGCAACTAACAACATAGATACAACATAGATACATATCAAGCAAAACTGGCCACTGAAACCCCTGTGCGATCGATTGTTATCAAACATGGGTGGACAGAAAGCGACAACTTAACTCCGAAACCATTTCCCAAAACACGCAGGTTGCCACTTCGCTCCCAAAACATTTTCCACCCAAAAAAACCCGAACGCGCCAATCTTACCTTGAAGAAGAACCCAAAGCCCGACTTCGGGTCCATCTCGTTGATCAAATCGGAAGCGTTGCCCTGGCTTTCCACTTCTTCGTCGCAGACTTTTAAATCCGAGAGGTCCACTTCGATAAGGCTGCCTTTGCTCTTGGATGGCTCTTCCACTGAGACGTTCTCCTTGCCCGAGATGTCGAAACGAGCAAGGTGGTGGAAGTCCTCTACATTACTGTTCTCATCCTTGAGAGCCTCCGAGAGGACGTTCGTGTCCCTGGACGAGGAAAAAACGAACGCTCCTCTCTGATTATCGTCGCAGAGCCGGTAACTCTCAAAGGGGAGCTTCTCCTGTGGGGAGCTACCTGGGCCCAGGTTATTTTCAAGAGCCGTTTCGACCGGCGCCTTGGGGGAATGGTTGGACGGGAACTGTCTCAAGTGGGGCAAGGTGTCGACGCTGGGCGTCGGGGTCTTGATGCGAGGCGTGGTATGGGGACGGTCCTTGGCCACTTTGAGTTCAGAGGGCCTTCCCGAACGGGGACTCCGCCCTTGACCCAGCCGGGGCGGCTTGCGGAGGTTATTGGTGCCGGGTGGGGAGAGGGGCTCCACAAAGTGGACGGGGGCCTTTATTTTTTGGTCCTGAGAGCCTCCTCGGGTTGAGGACAGGGTGGGGGCCTTCATGAGGAGCTCCTGCTGCTGGGAGATCTTCAGGATGGCCTGCTGCAGGGTGCTGATGGTCTCGTTCAGCTTTTCAATGGAAAGGTCGCACTCGTTGAGGTCGGCGGAGTCTATGTTCTCTTCCAGCAGGGCCACCGAGACCCTCTTGCTTTTCTCGATTTCGTGGAGGGTGGGCTCTCTGGAGATGCTTTCCTCCACGAAGCCGACCGTCTCCTGGACCTTCCCTCTGGGAATCTCGTCGTCGCCCACCACCACCACCTCCTCTTTCGTGAGGAACGCCTCCGTTTTGGCGCTCAAAGCGTCCTCCTCCAGGCCTTCCCCATTGTGGCCGGAGAACTCTTTGGCGAAGTGTTCCGGCTTCAGGGACGGTGAGATCTCCGGCCCTTTCCCTTTCTTCACCACATGCAAGAAGGCTGCCTTGCTGAGCTTTAGCCTCTGCCTGGCGGAAAGAGCCTCCACTTTCTTCTTCTGAGCCTCGATGGCTCTCCGCTTCTCCTCCAACTGCATGTGGAGCTGGACCAGCTCGGATGCCAAGAGGTTAGCGTTGTCTTTGCTCTGCCTGGGCGGGCTCTGCTCCCGTCTTTGTTTCCAGGTGGTGAGCGGAGTCGGACAACACTCAGATCCATCTGGGGTGGTTTTCTGTGAGCTGCTGGTGCTGGATTTCGTCTCGTAACTGTTCAGCCTTTGGAGCTTCCTCTCTGCGAAGCTGGTCATCCGGGCGCTCCCGCTGGTCATGGAGATGCTGCTGACCTGGGAAATGGTGCTCAGGCATGGGCTGGAGCGCCCGCTGGCGTCATCTTTGTCCTCGTGCTCTTTGACCTTCATGTCTTCCTGAAGCTTGGCAGATTCTTCCTCGCCGATGTACTTGGCGATCAGAGGATGCTCCTCGGCGGCCACATCTTGCTCGGCTTCCTCCATGTCTAGGATGGAGGAGTCGGAATCCTGCCTGATCATGGTCCACGAGGTCTCCGCCCGGTGGGAACCGGGGCTTTTCAGGTAACCGAGGTTGGTGACGTGGCCGCTAGACGCGGCCTCCTCCGCTTTGGCGGTGTGCAGGAAGAACCCTGCAGACGCCCGCTCTTGAGAAGAGGCCTCCAAACTGCTGCTTGCTTGGGGGCAAAAGGACTCCATCCTGACGTCCGAGTGATGCACAAGTGGTTCCGCTAAACTGGGACTCGCAATCACGGTAAGTTCAGAACTAGAACCCAAATTAAAAGTCCTATTAAGGCTGTGATCGCCGTTGGCTTTCTTACGGGCCAAAGCCGCATGCCCTTCGCTCAGTCTCTTGGGCATGTAACCTCTGGCTTTCCCTTCTCCGCATTCGTCCTCCTTATTGGTGACTTGCTTCTCCTTGGCTGGCCGTAAAACAGCAGGCATTAGTGGTTCCAGGAAAAAGCTCTCCGGCTTACTTTCCGTTGCCTCGCTCGGGGATTTCGGCGTCCAGGCGGTGCCGACAAAGCCGGGCGAACGAGCCGGCGGGGCGCACTGAAGTTCCAGGCCGCCATGGTTTGGGGTGGCACCGGGGCGAATGATGGCGATCAGTTCTTCCTCGTCGTCTTCTATCTCCACGTTGTTCAACAAGCTTTTCCCACTGCTTTTCACGGGAGCGGAGGGGAGCTGCTGCTTCGGGGTGATGTTGACGATGTTGGAGGCCAGACTGTCTTTGCTGATGGATCTGGCCAGGCTGATACTGTCGCCGGAGCTGGGGTCCGCGTCACTGCTCGGCACGTGGTGAAGACCAAACGGTGCGGGTTGTGAAAGGGGCCTAAAAGAGACAACTATTAGAAGTATGCTTTGGGGAGAGGAGAGAACATATCCATCCATCCATCCATCCATCCATCCATCCATATGAGTCGGGAATGACTAGCACATATGTGTGAAGGGAACCTTTACCTTTACCTCTCTCTCCCCCTCCCTCCCTATCTATCTATTCTCTCTCTCTGTGTATATATACCTATCATCTATCCATCTTTATCATCTCTCATCTTTTCCCCATCTCTCTCTATTAATTTCTTTCTTTCTCTCTTTTCTTTTTTTTCTTTTCTTTTCCTTTTCTTTCTTTTATTAAATGTATTGGCCAACCAGCTTACCACGGGGTAACTCTGGATGTCTTACAATATTTAAAAAAAAAACTTATCTTATTGAACAGAGGACAAATTAAAGGGAAAAGAATACTATATTAGGGTTGACCAAATCTGGGCTAATGAAAATATACTTTCAGTATTTATTTTTTTAAAAAGCCTTACAGGTTTACAGAGAACCACTGAAATTTCCTGCCTTTAACAAGTAGCACTCGGGGATTTGAAATCTGTCACTGATTGTTTGGTTCAACTTCCATGAAGCTATTTGAAACAGGCCTCATCCGCAAAGCAGCTGGCAGTGGTTACCTCTGCTTCTTCTCTGGCCACGCAAGGATCGAATCCCGAGGCTGCCCGTCTGCCCGGGTCAAGGAATTAGACCGAGGCAGTTGGTCTAAAATAAAATAAAAAGAACCAAGACATCACGCAATGTTTTTAACAAAGACGCTTGCTGATTTTTTAAATCCTTAAAAAAAAAAACCCACCTATATTTGTTCTATTTGTATAGTGCTCAACACGCAGCTCAGGACAGCCCGAATAAATTAGTAAACCTTGAATTACATCCAGGTAAAAATAATGCAGTGAACTAATAATAGATACATGAAAACGTAAGGACATAAAGCAAAACTTCATCCAACAGGATCGTTAACCCTTCCTGACCTGGGGTCGGGGGAGGCAGGGGGGCCTGGGGGTGGGGTGGGGGGAGAGCTAGACCTTTAATGCCTTTTGAAAGGTATTAGAAGCTCCCAGTAAGGTAACCAGGGCAGATGGAAAAAACAGAGGTGTTATAAGAGCATATTATGTCAATCACCCTTATTAAGCAGGAGGACTTGCATGGCATCTGACCTCTAAAAGGTCATTTCCCCAGGGATTAGACCCATCTGTCCTTTTTTTTAAAAAAGGCCTTCAAGACATAACTTGTCACTTGACATGGGGGGGGAGGGGGTCAGGAGATGTGCAGCGGTTGCATTTTAAGTTCTGGCGAATTTGCTTCTCCCCCGAAATCGCAGTTAAAATGAGTGTCGCTGTCCCCTTGTTTCTAGTGCTGCTTTTCACTGTTTTTGAGCCTCCCAGAATCCTGAATTTGAAATGGGAGAGAGGGAGGGAGGGAGAGAAGGAAAGAAGGAGAATTCTATAATTGTAAAGTGCCCTTGAAAAAAGGAAGGAAGGAAGGAAGGAAGGAAGGAAGGAAGGAAGGAAGGAAGGAAAGAAAGAAAGAAGGAAAGGAGAATTCTATAATTGTGAGGTGCCCTTGAACAAGAAGGAAGGAAGGAAGGAAGGAAGGAAGGAAGGAAGGAAGGAAGGAAGGAAGGAAGGAAGGAAGGAAGGAAGGAAGGAAGGAAGGAAGGACCATCCTCAGGGGCAGTATTAAAATGACTAAATGCCCCTTCAGCAGCCATGAGACCACCACCCATCAAATCTCTCTCTCTCTCTCCCTCTATCTCAAAAGTTGCTCCTCCATGAATCATAGGAACAGGAATCGGGCTATTACCTGACGTGTCTTCCCCCTGTACCGTCTTCTGTTGCTTTTGCCTTAATGGCAGCAAGGGGTGCGACGGGCTGAAGGCGGGACTTCCTTTGCCACTGTTGGAAAAACACATCAGAGGGTCAGCCAGGTTTTTTTTTAAAAACAGGCTTTCTTTTCAAACACAACAGGCAAAGAAACCCCTGTCGCTCGACCCCTTCCAAGCCTTTCTCCCTAAATGCCAACCCCAGCCAAAAAAAAAAAAAAAAAAAAAAAGAGAGAGAGAGAGAGAGAAGTCAGGCGGTTCAGCCTAAAATCGCGATCAAGCAAGGAAGCTTCTTCTGAAGTTGACAGCACACGTGGTCTTAAAACCAAGGAAAGAGGAGTGAATAAGAATCTAGGCCTCCGGGGATTCTTTCTTCAAAATTAATTACTGTAAACTCGGCTAGGGAGGACGAAGCAACTGAGACAGGAGAAATGACAGGCTGGCAAGGTCACCGCGCAAAGCGGTTCAAACGCGGGACGAGATTATCCCAGAGGAAAGTAAGGACAGCCCGAAAGCCCAAATTATTTGGGTCAAGATGTAATGAGTCAATCCGGGAAATAAATTCAGGGAACAGCTTTTCTGCCGAGTGGCTGCAACGGGGAGCTTCTTAAACTCCCCTTGCCCACTTCGTGTTCTTGGCTAGGTTAACCTTGGGTATATTTCTGCAAAGTGTGACTGTTTGCAACTCAATTAAATTTGCCTCTTGACTTCTGTGCTTTTCGGAAGTGTCCCTTGGAGACGAGGGTTTCCTTTCCCGATTTGTATGGGAGGATGGAGGCGACACAAGACGCCCAAGGAATAGAATAACAGAGTTGGAAGGGACCTTGGAGGTCTTCTAGTCCAACCCCCTTCTTAGGCAGGAAACCCTACACCACTTCAGACAAATGGTTATCCAATCTCTTCATAAAATCTTCCAGTGTTGGAGCATTCACAACCTCTGGAGGCAAGTTGTTCCACTGATTAATTGTTCTCACTGCCAGGAAATTTCTCCTTAGTTCTGGGTTACTTCTCTCCTTGATTAGTTTCCACCCATTGCTTCTTGTCCTGCCCTCAGGTGCCTTGGGGAATAGCTTGACTCCCTCTTCTTTGTGGCAACCCCTGAGATATTGGAAGACTGGTATCATGTCTCCCCTAGTCCTTCTTTTCATTAAAGTAGACCTATCCAGTTCCTGCAACTGTTCTTCATATGTTTTAGCCTCCAGTCCCCTCATCCTCTTTGTTGCTCTTCTCTGCACTCTTTCTAGAGTCTCCACATCTTTTCTACATCGTGGCGACCAAAACTGGATGCAGTATTCCAAGTGTGGCCTTACCAAGGCCTTATAAAGTGGTATTCACACTTCACGTGAACGGAGCGACTTAGGTGGACAGGAGCAGAGCTTCCATTAAAGTCTAGCACTCCGATCAGAACTAAGAGGACATGTTTTGCTCCCCATTCTTAGCTTTGAAACCATCAAACTATTTCAGGATATTCATCATACCTGCTGCACGTTTCCTGCGAGAGTTGACTCGGAGGTTGTACGTCGGCTGAACTGGGGACCGCTGGGCTGGGCATGAAACTCCGCTTTGTGGCATTGGAAATGGGTATCGATGGGCGGCTGCTCTTCTGATGCAGCATGGTTTTAGCTAGAACACACCAGGGTTAGTGTTAACTGGAGCTCCAACATTAAAAAAAAAAAAAAAAGACAACGGAAGAATCTGCCAAGTGTTAAAAAAGATTTAATTTCACAACATACAGAGAGCTTTGACACTCGTTTCAATTGGGGACAATGTGAGCATGCTAGACCAGGCCAAGTCCCAAAGAATGCCAGGGCATTTCTAAAAGCAAAATCAACCATCCATAGACACGTAGACATTTCCTCTTTCTCCTCTCCTTATTTTCACCAAGAGTGGAATGTCTCCATTCGTCTTTTTTTGTCAAGATGAGCCATGGTGGCACGGATGACGTTACCTAGTTCGGTCACAAAATGTCTGCAAGGAAACCAAGCTCAGAGAGCACCAATCCTCCTATTTCCCCCACAAACCAGGTGCCCAAACTGGAGCATGCATCCCATCACAGCTCTAAAGTGGGCTGGACTAAGAGAGAAGCAGAGAGAGAAAGAGAAAGAGAGAGAGAGAGAGAGAGAGAGAGAGAGAGAGAGAGTCCAAAACCTCTCCTCTTTAGCCATTTTCAGCATCTTGACCAAAAAAAAAAGACCAATTTGCCGTTTTGAGAACGAAGAAGACTTGAGAATATCCATCAGGGTAAAGACAGGGAAACCAATTCCACTGTAAAATTTCTTCGCTACCGTCGACAAATCCTCCCAGCCCAAACGACTCACCGTCTTTGACTTCTTGGAAGTCCCTGGGACGCACAAAATCCGGCTTGACGTTCTCAAACCACCAGAATAATTCGGCAATGAAAACCATTACGTTAGCCTAGGGAAAAGAAGGAGGGGAGAAAAATGGAATATAAACCAGATCGCCTGCACGTTATTATTGAGAAGCGTTTTCGCCACCTTCCCCTCTCTCTCTCTTACCTTTAGAACTAACGGGGCATACAACATATCTTCCAAAGTGAGGTAAAAGCATTTGTTCAGGTACTCATTGGCAAATTCTCGGAGCAACTGGATGTTGTAGATGCTGTCTGCAATCGATGTTACCTCTTTCAAGCAAATTTCTAGGCATTGGAAGGAAGGAAGGAAGAGAATTACCCTCCCAAAATAGCCTCTCGGTTTCCATGGCTCCAGACAGAGGACATTATCAGGAACTTGACACCGGTTGAAGGCTGCAATATTAAGATCTCCCAGCCAACAGGAAGTAAAGAAATCCTAAGACTCGAAACGTTGAGTACATCCAGAAAACGCAGGGGCTCAAGGTTGACTCAGCCTTCCATCCTTCCGAGATGGGCCAAATGAGGATACAGTTTGTTGAGGAGCAAGAGGCTGACTCTGTAAACTGCTTAGAGAGGGCTGTAAAAGCACTATGAAGAGGTATATGTCTAAGTGCTATTTCTATCTATCATCTATCTATCTATCTATCTATCTATCTATCTATCTATCTATCATCTATCTATCTATCTATCTATCTACCTACCTACCTACCTACCTACCTACCTATTGTGGTGGCTTAATGGTTAGAGTGCAGTATTGCAGCCTAATTCTGCCCACTGTCAGCAGCTCAATCCTGACCAGCTCAAGGTTGACTCAGCCTTCCGTCCTTCCAAAGTGGGTAAAATGAGGACCCAGATTGTTGGGAGAGGGTTGTAAAAGCATTATGATACGGTATATAAGGGCTATTGCTAAGTGCTATATATCCGCAGCCAACTTTCCATGGCCAGCTCGCCACAGGATAAGATTTACACAAATATCAAAGAAATGGCAGAATGGGATCATTAAAGAAAGGGTGCAAAAGAGGGGCACAATGAAATAGGCAGTCCCCTATCGCTTTGGCATCTCCTAACTTTCGATTTGGGCAGGATTTGGAAACTAGATTTCTTTTCAACTCTGTTATCGACGTACCATCGAGCTTCATTTGTTCGGGGCAATAATAGTGGATGACAGCCAGCAAAGCAGCCCCATCGCTACAATCCTTCATCAAGTCTTCAAGTAATGGGAAAAAGGGCAGCTGTCTGCTGGTGAGATGATCCCGGCGGTAACGTACCTGAGGAAGGAACGCAAAACCTGTGAGATTTCCCATCCCATCTTTCATAGCTCATGTTTTTTTTCCCCCCCACCCCACAACCCTCGAGGCCGATTGTGATTGGCCCAAAGTCACACAATGAGATTCCAGGCTGGGTTAGAACTCATTTTTCCCAGGGCTCTTATTAAAATATTTCTGCCCTGATTTAAACCAGCAACTTTCTATTTTACAAGGTGTTATAACCCTTTTGCTGGTACAAGTGTTTGGTTTTGTGAATACTTACTTGCTAATTTTGGAATCGTCTTTCTAAAGGCAGACCCTGCACGAAAGCTAATATTCTTAAGAATACTATTCTTTTTAAACTAATATTCTTAAGAATACTATTCTTTTTAAGCTAATATTCTTAAAAAATACTATTCTTTTTAAGAAACACCCAATACACACACACACACACACACACACACACACACACACAAACAAAATTCAGAACAGGCAAAAGGTTTGCAATCATCTAATTAGTATTTCCATTACAGTGGTATATCTCTTTCTCCACCCACTACCAACACATACTAATTTAACTATTAATCTGATCCTTGGTGCTCCAAATCAACAACTTACTTCACTTGTAAGTTGCCCCTGACAAAATAATTAAGGCGACCATTTCCAGCACTTTAATTAAGCATACAAAGCCTCCCCATAGATTCTTCGCACATTATTGAAATATATAAATGTATTAATTTAAATATTGCACGCACACAAAAGATGCAACTGAAAGCTCCACCAGTTTAGCAGAAAAAGCACAATAAGTAAAAGGAAAAAATGCAACACTTCATAATATTGAGATCTTGAAGGTAAAGGTTCCCCTCGCACATAGGTGCTAGTCGTTCCTGACTCTAGGGGGCGGTGCTCATCTCCGTTTCAAAGCCGAAGAGCCAGCGCTGTCCGAAGACGTCTCCGTGGTCATGTGGCCGGCATGACTCAACGCCGAAGGCGCACGGAATGCTGTTCCCTTCCCACCAAAGGTGGCTCCTGTTTTTCTACTTGCATTTTTTACGTGCTTTCGAACTGCTAGGTTGGCAGAAGCTGGGACAAGTCACGGGAGCTCACTCTGTGATGCGGCGCTAGGGATTCGAACAGTCGAACTGCCGACCTTTCAGATCGACAAGCTCAGGGTCTTAGGCACTGAGCCACCGCCTCCCATTGAGATCTTACAACCTTTTAACTGATACTTACCAGAGCGATAACCGCTCTTCTCGAGAATAGCCCAAAATATAAAACACAAACTTGCCATTCAGCTACGAAAGGCCATCATGTCCCCGTATGAAATATTTGAGGAAAGCTAAGGCTGATAAATCATTTTTTGCCAATTGATCTTGCCTGCTTGGAAAGCTCTGAGCAGAACAGAAAATGCAACGTTACGGAACCGGTATTGAATTTGAAAAGTTGGTATCAGCTAGGCAAGAGGTAAGAAGCTCCGCCAAAATCTTGAAATCATATTGCAAACAAAAAGTACTGAGGAATATGACTTAATCCACGGGACAAAAAGTCCCCTACAAACATTTGAATTGCGATCCTTTTGCAAAGCCTTGCTTTTTATTCACCCTGAGGCTTTCCTCAAATTGTCGTCTAATGTGAATCATACTGTACCATGGAGCATAAGTCACTAGATGTATTATGCACTTTGTAAGGCATGTACCATACTGGTGGTCTTAAGCAAAATGACCCTCATCCTTGCAAGATAAAAGGTGGCAACCGGAAATCGTATGTAATTTCAATTTAATAATCTTCTTTTAACGACCCCATAACCCATAACTCTGTCCAGGCAACTGAACGGAGCTAGCAGAGTGTTTCCTGGCCGGATGCCCTTCCCTGATGCCAATGAGGAGTTTTGTTTGGCAGATCTCATCGTACCCAGAGAAATGTCTGCCTGATTGGGAGGCGAGAGCTCCAACCCTCGCCCCAACGCCACTCGTATAATTTCAATTTAATGTTACATTAAATTCTTGAGCATGATTATTTCCCACAGTAAGGCGAACCGGTGGGTTTAAAGTCCTCGCTCTAGCCCCTCTGCTTTTGCAAGCGGAAGCAGAAAAATGGGCGGTGAGGTTTCTATTGCGGGGCCTCCTTACGGTAGAAGATCAAGGTTAAACCTTGAACTCTCGACTTCATTTGGAGAAGTCTAAACTGTACTTAATTTTAGCGATCATAATAAACCGGAAGGACTTTTGCACGGGGTGGCAAACTTTTTGTACGCTACCTAGTATAGTTTGGGAGGGAGAGAATTTGCTGACCTCGGCACGGTCTTCCCTCACAAAAGGAAGGGATCAATGGACCATTATAGCGGAACTGACATTGCCCGCTGTGCTAAATAAACTTTTTAAACCCGATGTTTACAAGCTGGAGGTGGCCTCGGGCTGGCAGTAACTTTTCCAAAAACTCAAACCACCGCTTGCTATTCTTAATTAGCATCGGATGCCGTGGTGTCGTAATCGGTCCAATGCACTATTTATGAAACCCTATGCATTCTGTCAATAACGCTGCTCATAAACAGGCTATTTTATGCCAATGTGCCAGGGGGCAGCTGGAATTATAACTTCCAGTTAATTCAGCAATTGGTAGGCTCAACAAAGACTAGGGAGGGAGGGAGCAGGACGTAGAGAAGGAAGCCCAAATTACTTTAAACTGACCAGAATCCATCTTAATGCTTGCAAAGAAGGAATCTTTGGAAACGGAACGGAGGATCTAGAGAGCTTCCTTGCATTTCTTTCTAGAGTTTTGGCATCGGCAACCGTGAAATCTGCCTAGTGATGGATGCTACCAAGTTACAGTACGTAGAATCGTGAAATGAAATCTTTCGAGTTTTCTTCGTTAAAAAAAAAAAAGAGAACGCCCGGAGCCGAGGAAAAACGTTGCGAAACGGTGGAAGGCGGCGCTTTGAATGGAAGCAAATCAAAAAGACCGATGGAAAGCCGATGGGTTTTAGTGGATGACAACTCTGCGTACAGAATTAATTGACTTACAGGCACTAATTTCCAATACCATTTGGAAGGAGACTTTTCGGGAAGCAGCGGGGAAAGGAAAAGTGGGAACAGGAGAGGAACATCGTCAGAGCGTGTTACAAGCAAACTTCACATGAGCCTCCTCCGGGCCGTGCTTTCATATTGCGGATAGTTTTGACACACAGGAGGTTTTTTTTGTTTTGTTTAAAGACTCAAGAAACACATATGTAGAGGATTTGCATGCATGGAGATCTCTTTAGGAGCTGGTTTGACTGTGCAATATGAAAGTTCGCCCTTGGCCTTTTCCACACCAGTTAAGAATATCCCGGCAGGACTTAGAAAACCGCAACGCCCACTGTGGCGGGAGCTGTTGCGTCGTGCGTCTCAAATATTCCAATACTGGAAGTGTAAGGGCACACGTTAGTAACGTCTACTACTTGAAAGGAACAAAAGAGAGGAAGGATTGTGTACATGCACTACTAATTCTTCTGAATAATTCTATAGGTCAGTGGTTCTCAATCTTTTTTTCCCCCTTTTAAATAACTTTTGCGGCCACCAACCTCCCCCCCCCCCTCCAAGACTTAAGATTTAAATTGTAATATTTCTCCAAGCCTTCGTGGGGGCCTATGAAATCGTGCCTCCCCCCCAGGAGTCCTTGAACCACAGGTTGAGAAATCACTGCTATAGATGTTACTTTCCTTAGTGCTTGAGAAGACCCAAATGGCATCAAATCAAGGTCTGCTGCAAATATAAACCTACAAGGTCTTCTCAGCAGATAGTTAAAACCTCCCACTCACCTCTGTCTCGAGACTACATCCCCCTCCCACCCCACAAGATGAAATATCAAAGCTTAAACAAGATACAATTTTAACAGGCATTGTTTAAAAAAATATCTGGAAAATATGGTGAATATAAAGTAAATAAAGGTATAAAACAAAATGCAGGACACAAAGCAAACTTTTAAAAGGGGACTGTCACAGTGGCCTCCAAATTCCATGGCACCTCGACAGACCGTGAGTGAAACCTCGTAAGTATTCAAATCACTCCATATGGAAGGAAGGAAGGAAGGAAAGAAGGAAGGAAGGAAGGAAGGAAGGAAAGAAGGAAGGAAGGAAGGAAGGAAAAAGGTGAAGGAGGGAGGGAGGAAGAAAAGAAGGGAGGGAAGCATCAGAGAGAAGGAAGGAAGGAAGGAAAAAGGTGAAGGAGGGAGGGAGGAAAAGAGGAAGAAAGGAAGGGGGGAATTAAGAGCATCAGGAGAGAGGGAGAGCGGAAGAAAGGGAGGGAAGCATCAGAGAGAGGGAGGGAGGAAGGAAGGAAGATTGATTAAGAGCACTGGAAACAACAAAGCAATTTTGTAGAAGAGGTGCAAGACAGGATAATAAATTCTACCAATATAAGCGCAAAGACAGCTAGAAAAAGAACGAGGTCTGCTTCCTAGTCCCACCCACATGAATCAATTAAATGTCCCATTTCATCTAATGTGCTTTACCTTTTGATGACCTGGGCTTTCCAGTAATTGCTGTTTTAATTTAATCTCCTTTTCCGTGATCTCTCTCATTTTTAGGTTCACCTAAAAGAGCAGAGGGGAAGAGAAAAAAAAGGTAATGAGAGCAACTGTATTCCTTTCCCTGATTTTTGTTTTTACTGCCTAAATACAGGCTAAATTTGTCATTTCTTCCTTCTCAATCTCCCCAGGGGGTATTCTGGCTAGCCACAACTGCGTGCTTCACTCTCTTTTTCTTACAACCCAATCCAGATGACAATCAAATACAATTAGCAGCTTCAAATTCCTAGCAATATAGAGACTCCAAATACAAACACAATTTCAGATCTAGGCACCCTCTCTAAGTCACAAATCAGTCCCCCAAGCCATAAAAACAAAATTACTCCCAGACATAAGTAAATGGATTTTCTGTGTTTTATTTATTTTAATGCCTTTTCAAAATTAAGTCCAATACTTCTGGCCACATACTTATTTTCTGAAATATAAACATGAGATGATTTTTTTTTTGCACTCAGTTTTTGGACCTCTTAACTGTCTTGCTCCTGGCTAATTTTATTTATCCAAGGTTTATCTTTCCTGCTGCTTAGAACCAAGGTGACTTTTCTTACAGAGTTAAGTAAAGTCACGGCCTAGAAACGCTTTTCTTCCCCCTTGCTCTCATAATAATAAAGGTAAAAGTTCCCCTCGCACATCTGTGATCGTCCTTCCCGACTCCAGGGGGTGGTGCTCATCTCCATTTCAAAGCCGAAGAGCCAGCGCTGTCCGAAGACGTCTCCGTGGTCATGTGGCCGGCATGACTCAATGCCGAAGGAGCACAGAACGCAGTTCCCTTCCCACCAAAGGTGGTCCCTATTTTGCTACTTGCATTTTTTACCTGCTTTCAAACTGCTAGGTTGGCAGAAGCTGGGACAAGTCATGGGAGCTCCCTCCGTTACGTGGCGCTAGGGATTCAAACTGCTAACCTTTCTGATCAACAAGCTCAGCATCTTAGCCACTGACCCACCTCGTCTCTCATAATATTAGAAGACACAAACGGTACCCTGCTTGCACGCTGGTGTTCACCGATAACCAGAGATCTCCACATCAGATTGTCTCACGATTTACCTTGTTGATCCAGAATATCATCGCATCCTCCAGATCGTAGGGCAAATCCTTCGAGGCACTGAACGTGGAAAAACACTTGACGCTGGCCACGACTTTCTCAATGCTGATCATCTCTACGGTGTAGGCCATCATGAGAGCATCAATCATTGCCATGTGAGGACTCTACAGGACCAGGAGGGGGGGAAAAAAACCAGACCGTGCTTGGTTCAATCCCCTTCTTGAGAAGGTTGAAAAAAAAGAAGTTGGCCAGTTTTGGCAAAATTTCAGGGAGGGGACAGGATCTACGAGGGGAAACCAAGACAATGAAAGGATGGAGTTGTGGAGCCCAGCTCCTGGTTTTCTGAAGCTCACCATTTTGATCGGCGCAGAGCTGAGTTCGGATTCGGACACAGGGGTGTCATCGCTCTCCATGACGTAAATCCCTTTCCGGGAGAGCGCCTGGATGACCGAATGGTGTCCCTGTAGCATCGCCGCCTGGTCCCCCTTGAGAATGAGGCTGCAGACGCGGTAATACAGCTCGCTGGATAACAGCAGCTTGATGACGGGCGGCTTAATGTGCTCCTGCTCGTACTGGTCTATATAAAAGGGATCTTTCAATTCCTCTGGGATGTTGTCTGAAAGGAAAAGGACAAGCGAGTTCAGAGAGAGAGAACGGCTGTTGACACCACAAAGCTGAAGGTTGAACCGTCAACTTAAAGATGTACCCGACTTGGGGGGGAAGAGGGGATAAAATCCTTATGTTAAAGATTGTTGCAAGGACGCACGTTGTTTTCTCAAAGAGGCGGAAACGTCATTTCGGAATGCTTGTGGTAACTAATGCTCAGGGTCACCATCCACAATATTTCTATCAATCCTATCCAAAACTCAGGAATGCAGCTTCCTTTCAAAATGACTCAGTTGCTGCCAAACTGCCTTCCATTGAGGACCTGTATCAAGTTGGTCTTAACAGGATTAGAACTCAAATTCTCAGATTTCCCAGCGAATAGTATACAACCATGCTGGGAAATCTGTATTATTGTGTCCCGCCCACCCTTCCTACAGGTTCAATCAGTGGGAAATCTTGAGAAGCCCACAAGGAGAAAGAATTGGCAAAGCAGCTTAGCTCAAATTGGATCTGACCGGGAAGGGAGGCTCAGCAGAAGCACCTCACTGAGGACTACGCGCATAGGCTTTCCAAGCAGAGGGAAGACTTGCGGGAGTGCAAGGCCAGGTACCAGCGCCTGGAGGCTCAATGGGTTGAGATGGTCAGCCAGTTCCAGGCCATGATGCAGTCCCACTGGAACGAGGCCCTCCGGCTCTTCGCCACCAGCGGCCCTTCCCTCCAGCCTTCGCCCAAAGCCCCCCACCAGGAGGCTGAAGCAGACCCCAGGTCGGAATTTCTGCCCCCCTCCTACCCCCACAAAAAGACCCCGAAGGGGGAGACTCTCTGCAGCAACAGAAGTGTTCATTGCATGTATCCATCCCAGGGGCCGTAGTTTGAGGACCCCTGATTTAGTGCAATATAAAAAATGCGAATAATTTTTCTGCAGACCGCCGAAAGTTTCTCACGGACCCCCGGTGGTCCACAGACCCCCAGTTGGTGACCGCTGATCTAAAAAGTTCACTTTCAGGGTCGCCGCCCCCTGCCCCCCCACCCACCCCCATTCTCTTAAGCACACTGGCTTTATAAAATCAAAACTTCAAAAGCAACTTGCTAGACTACTGCATTTTGGTTTATGCCTTCCTTCACATATCTGTACAACCCGTGTCGCCTGGCTTATATAATCAGTTCATGAATTTCTAGAGACACAGGACTGCAACTAGCACTCCTGGACACCGCAGCAAGAAATGTAGCCCCCAAGGCCAGGAGGGCCACCACACTGCGAACTAGTTCGACACCTTTATCCAGATCTGCAGGCTTTCCCACCGCCTTTTCCGGGTTATGTTTCAGCTTGTTCGCCTTGTTTCATCCCAGAGAAGCTTCTTAAGGTATCTACTGTTCTCTTGTCCCGCGAGCTCTTGTGTGAGCGTAAGACAGACTCATGTGTCATCACAAAATGACTATTGGACACACAACTCAAAGGTGATTTACTCTCAGCAGCGCCCGTTCAAACGTTACGAAGTGGCCGCTAGAGGAAATCTTGCATTAGGGGTGAGGTTGTACAGAGATCCGAAGTACACAGTTAAGTCCAAAGCCTTGCAAAGGTTTTTAGGAGACTTTTTCCTGACTCTTGCAGAATTTCACCCTGGATGACGCGAGTTAAAAAGAATTTATATTTATATTTATGCCAAATTTCAAGTTTGTAGACTTTACGGTTCTGGAGATTTTGTGATGAGCGAGTAGCATTTGGCTTTATATATTATATAAAGAATTTGGCTTTATATATTATATAATCTCCAGAACCGTAAAGTCTACAAACTTGAAATTTGGCAGATATGTTCCTCTTGGATTCTAGGTGCCTGCTAAGAAAGGATTTTTCAAAATGACCGTCAGACCGTTAGTATTTCTTAAACAGTAATTAACACACTCTGATGCTAAGGAGTTCTACTCTCCCTCCCCACCTGAAAAGAACTCTGTTCCAACCGCCAGTTGCCTCACATTCCGTTACCATTAGTTCAAACTGGCAGACGTTCCACTCCTTCACTCAGGAGCAGTCTGGGGCTCCTTACAGTTCTAAACACCGGTACATCATCAAAATGTCTACTCCTTCTACATATGGAACTGCTTCCAGACTCAAGACTGCGGGAGCGATATTTCCTTATGTGTTTCAATTACCGACCACCACTGAGCCAAAGGATTGTGAACCGAATTTCTCCTGCAGAGGCCAATCACATAGTTTCGTCACGAAGCACGGGTATCCAGCTAGTTATGAATATATCCTAGTCCCTCTAAGAACTTTCTCAAGTTAAAACGGGGGGAATACCCTTAACCTTTTTGCCATAAACCAGATGAGTACAATATAAAACAAAGTTTCGCTTAAAATTTACAACACATTTAAAGTCCCATACAGATTTATGCATTTTACCAATATTTAGTTCCCTAGTTCCCATGGAAGGCAAACATTTACTTATCAGTGGCTCCAACCTACACACTGTAGTTCTGAAAATCAGATACAAAACATCCCAGCAGACAAACTGTAATTATGGAGGGTATACAAGCCTCCATCATCTTAACTGCACTTATGGACTATGCTGTGGCGAACTTTTTTTTTTTAATATTAAAAAAAACCCCTCTGCGCAGGAAACTTAGTTAGCATTCCTAATTTCAATCTAACACAATTTGTATAGAGAAAGATAATGCACTAGGAGAAAAACAAAACAAACATGCCAGTAGAAATACGCTGCATTTTAGCTGACCACAAAGCGAGCTGATGTTAATTTGTTGAGTGTCTTAGATCAGTTGGCAAATGAAGAGTTAGATGAAGGGGAATCCCTGCAACTCTGAATTATATATTTTATGCTTGGCTTTAGAAGCGCCATGCTAATAAACAGAAAGTCTGTACTCAAAAGATAGAAAGCAAGACATCAAAGAGGAAGAAAAGAATTTACTGCCATGCAAAACCTAAGTTGCCAAGAGCACCTGAGAGACACACACAAAGAGAGAGAGACACAGAGAGAGACAGAGACAGACATATACACAGAGAGACAGAGAGAGACACACAGTGACAGACAGATACACACAAACAGAGGGAGAGAGAGAGAAGAAATTGGAAAAGTCCCAGCATGCACTTTCAGTCCAACAAAGGAGTTTACCAGCAAAATATTTTCATTCCATAGCTTTATTTTTATAAACCCCACTCAGAATCCCACACTTGGGTGGGCTTCACACCACTTTGTTCTAGAATTCAAATGCTTGGGTTATTTTTTTTTAAAGGAAGGTGACCGACCGACTGACCTTCTGAATACCACAAGGCTTTTTGGTTAAAACAAAAAATCCAATTAATTGGGATCCCTTGCAAACTAAGCAGCACACATCTGCCAAAACAAAAACAAAAAAACCCCCAAAGACTTGCAGAGTTAAAAGTCCTACAAACGCTGGGTTCTTGCAGGCCTTTTGAAAGTGATGTGTGGGAGAACACAGCTTGGCGATACAACAACGAAACAACGGCACCGCAGGGTGTTCTGCACTTAAAACTACAGGCCATTCAGGACAAGAAAAGGGGTGCACACACCAAAGTCTGGGCAAAGCAAGGAAGGAAAACAGTCCCACACGTTTGCTGATTTTATTTTTGTTAAAGCAGCGTTCAAAACCCATTTCGTGAGAAGGCAGAGAGGGGGGAGTTAGGAGTAGACCGGGTGGAGAAAGGAAAAGGAAAGAAATAAAATAATAATGTCTCAAAGGGGAATTTATGATGATGATGATTATTTTTACCTATTCCATAAGCTTTCGCGCAGATCCACTGTAGATTAGCAGCTATTTTGGCCCGGGATGAATCGTAGAGTTCCAACGGAACAATCTCAGCGCTACTATCCGTCAGAGCATCCATTTTTTTCCTGGCGTTATCTCCACCGGCACCGATATCAACATCCACCATCTGCAATGACAACAATAATAACCAAAAAAGAGAGAGAGAGAGAGAAATGGAACCTAACCTTTTGAAATGACAGTTCAAAATTCAGGCTGATTGTCCAGCACGGATTTCTATTCATCCTAGAAACTTGGGAGGGGAGGGGTGGTCTCCGACCCCCCTCCACCCCCGTTGTAAATGTTCAATCATGGATTACAACAAAATTCAGTTTGGAAACCACCTACCCCCACTGCCTAAAATCTATAGCCCAGGCCTGATGGGTTCTTAGAGGTTCTACCAGAAAAATCACACAGCACATATACAAATCACACAAATCCTCCACCCCCCCCCCAGCTTAACAGAAGAAACAAGGTAACTAGCACACCCACTGGGTAAAGGTAGTTTACCTGTCTCATTGCTGTGCTTCTGCCCCAAATATTGGCTGTGATCAACCTCTTAAAAATATGCCTGGGGATCCCAAACCTAACATCTATCGTCCAATTCCCTCAAGGCCAAAATGACAAGCCGTAAAGGGAAGGCTATGGAGCAACACCCCTCATCCTTACTCCTAAGAGGGATGGAGAAGCAAGGAGCAGGTGCTGCAAATACTTTTAAGCGAGAAGATCATAAGCACACAGACAATAAAGAGCAAAGCCTCTTACCTTTCCTGCCGGCATGTTTGGGGAGGAGGGGATCAAAGGAAAGGGGTCTGGACCCATCTTTCCTGCTAGGAGGCTTTACGCTTCCTTCCCCCCCCCTCAAAAAAAAAAACAAAGACAACAAAGGAGATCTTGACAAGATCTCCTTGCTTCTCGTTCATCACTGCTTTCTTTTTCTTTTCTTTTTTTGCAACCTCACTAGCATCCCCGCCCGCTGCCAAAATCTCTCCTGCATGCCCTGCTTTCCACCTTCAAGGATGAATGCTGATTCTTATTGTGATCACCTCTTACCGCTGTCTCGGCCCCTTTTCCGCTTGGGGGGGGGGGTTCCCGTCTCCTTAAGAGACCTCGCAGTGAGGGTCCTTGGTGAGCTCGGAGAGCACCAAGGACCCCCTCCTCGTTCCAACCCTGAGCTACAAATATTCTCCTCTATGAAGAATATTACCCCCCCTTACAGTAGGACAGCCTCCTGTTTCATTCTCCATCTGCGCCCCCCAATATTCACCCCGATCCTTGTTCGTGTTAGGCCCTCTTTTTATCCAACTCTTGACCCCCTCGCCTTGCCTTCCCACAAGCTGAATTCCAGCCGCGTTTTTTAAACGTACCCCAATATAAATAAAGGAAGGAATCTATCCCGATTTATTTAAATGCAAATTTTAAAAAAAGAGATGTGTCTTATCGCCTTTCATTACTGCCTTTTCCTTGATTGAAGGAAACACAATCTCGGATCCAGGTTTCTCCATTGTACAAACCATTACCCTCCGCTGCCTAAAACCTAGCTCAGGCCTAGTGGGTCCTTGGAAGTTCTGCTAGACCATCACAGACACACAGACACACACACTACATATACAAATCACACAAATCCTATCCTTCCCCCCCCCACCCTAAGCTTCCCCTTCTCTTAATACCCAACTAATCAATTTCTGCCTGAGCTTTTTTTAAATTGCTTTTTATTGGTTTTTAACTCTACGCCTTTCAAAGCCTGTTTATTTTTATATTTTTTTGCCTTTGTGTGTTGGTTGTGGTTTCTCCCCCACCCCCCTTTGAGCTCCCAAAGAGGAGGGGGGAAAAGAAGAAGAAATAAAAGGAAGCAAGGACCCTCCATACCAAGAGTGAAACTGACTTACAAAGGAGTGCAATTGACATATTCAATGGGGGGCATCCAGGCTTGGATCTTTCCCCACCTCCACCCCACTTTTGCACCCTCCTAATGCCCCATCAGCCCCTCCCCTCCGTGCACATAATAATCACATATACACACACCTGGCTGTCACTTTGCACCCCGATTAATCTCTTCCCCCCCCCCCCTTTATGGCCTTAAACCTTGATGAATGTATTCTATTTTATTTTTCTTTATGTACACTGAGAACATAGGACCAAAGACAAATTCCTTGTGTGTGTAATCACACTTGGCCAATAAAGAATTCTATTCTATTCTATTCCTATTTTCTATTCCATTTTATTCTATTCCTATTTGCTATTCTATTCTATTCTCTTATTCTATTCCTATTTGCTATTCTATTCTATTATTCTATTCTATTTCTATTCTATACCCCCCACCCACCAGTCACCCCTTGCAAGGGCTCAAGACAATAGAAAGTGGCTGCTTCCAAGACATCACTTTTTAAAGCCCCCTACCCCTTAAGGGTGGAAAGAGAGGAGGGGGGAAGCAAAAAGGCAAGGAAAAGCCCACTTCTTACACACCCATAGATCCCCCCTCCCCATACGAACCACAATCTCCCCCACCCCCCATCAAAATCACCCCCAGATCGAAATCCCTGTTTGCAGAGATGCCTGCAAAGACCACCCACCCCCAATTAGGGGAATCTTATGGGGAGGGGAGAATGTGTTGGATAGGCACTCCCCTCCCCCAATGGTCTCCCAATGACTTCCCCCCTCCCCATATAAACAATCTTCCCCCCATCAAAATCACCCCCAGATCGACATGCCTATTTGCAGAGGTGCCTTTAAAGACACCCCCCGCCCCAATTAGGGGGATTTTGTGGGGGAGAATGCATTGGATGGGTACTCCCCCCCCTCCCCCAATGATCTCCCCCCCCCCCTCCCCCAATGATCTCCCCCCTCCCCCATTGATCTCCCCTTCTTCCATGATCTCCCCCCTCCCCCAATGATCTCCCCTCCCCAAAGCAGGCCAGGGTTGGGCGCTGACGGGGACGCCCCTGCCAAGCCCCCTCCCCACTCCCCTTCACGGCAAAGGGAGGGCAGGACTGCCTCTCCCCCCCCCACACCTCCTCACCTTGCATCGGCCTTTCCCCAGCTACTCCATCGCCGCCTCGCAGGCCGCGCCCAGGCCGGAGGGGGCCGCGGCCACCCCAGAGGGACGCGGAGACGGGCGGGCGAGGCGGGCGCGAGGGCGCGGGCACGGCGGCGACGGGAGGAGGAGGAGGGCGGGCGCGCTCCCGTCGGCTGAGTGGGGGAAAAACGAGATAGAAGGCGAGGAGGGAGGGAACGCGCATGCGCGGGCCTTCTCCCTGGGAAGGGGCGGGGCGCCGCGGACGGGCGCGCGCCGAGCGACGTCACTGGGCGCACCAGACTTGAAGGGGAGCGGCGGCGTCGCCTCGCGAGCGTCTCTCGCCTCGGCGCGCATGCGCCTACGGCACCGCTTCCCCCCCTTCCGCGCTCGCTCTTCTTCCTCCCGCGCTCGCTCTTCTTCCTCGCAACCGTCTCCAAGGGAATAAGGCGAAACCCGCCAGGGGGGCGGAGGCGGAGGCGGGGCTTTCTGGAAGAGCGGCCAATGAGAGCCCGATGGATGTTGTTTGATTGACGTGCGGGCCTTTACCACAACTCCCATCCTTTGGACTGGGCTTATGGCGATGATGGGTTTGTTAGTCCATCCTCGGGGGAAATGAGGCTTCTCATTGGGACAGTGGGGACGTCAAAAAAAAAAAAGGTCCCCAATTCACATTTATTTATTTATTTTATGATGGTATCAATTTTAATAGCTAATATTTTAATAACATTATATTAAGGGTATTTTTTTTATTCCAGGCATGTCCTTAATATAAAATAATACAAAAGAATAATTTGTCAGAAATGGTGTAGGGTTTCCTGCTTGGGGAGGTGGGGTTGGACTAGATGACCTACAAGGTCCCTTCCAACTCTATTCCTATGTTGTATCAATTTTAATAGCTAATATTTAATATATTAAGCATATTTTAAATTCCAGCCATGTCCCTAATACAAAATAATAATGTGTCAAAAATGGTATAAGGTTTCCTGCTTGCGAGGAGGGGTTAGACTAGATGACCTACAAGGTCCCTTCTATCAACTCTGTTATTCTGTTAATTTACAGTAGGATGATTACGGGATGTTTATTTTAGTTTTTGTGACTCCTAAGAGATAGAATCCTTAATAGAAAAGTTTTATTGCAAAATAATTATTTGTGGGGTTTTTTTCATAGGAGAAATTTGTCTTTTATTTTAAGAAAGGGGTTTAAATTCAGTTCAGAGTAAACCCTATGGATGCCAACATGCAGAGGGTAAATCATTTTTAAGTACCATACCAGCTTTTTAACTATTTATTTTTAAAAAAAAAATTTCTTAAAAAATATTATAAACTCCTGATTTAATCATGGGGGAAACAAGGCGTTGTTAACCTCCTGAAATGTTACTTTTTGTTATAGACATATTGAATTCCTATAATCAACATGGGATGGGGTTGTTTTTTTTTCAAAAATGCAATGGCGTATAAATTAATAAATAGAATACAGTCGAATCGCTGGAGTTTGGCAGCATAAAAATTTAATATGATTATCATCCAGGGGGAAAAAAAAAAAGAAACATTGGAACCCATTGGAGAAAACAGTCCAACCTCCCCTGCTCAAGTAAACGACCCTAAAATATCATTCCAGATAAATGGATGTCCAATCTCTTATTAGGCTTGATATAAATGTAATAAGGCCAAGTGGTAGAAGAGACCCTTAGGTCGCACACAGAATAATGGAAGGGACCTTGGAGGTCTTCTTGGAGTCCAATCCCCAAGCAAGATATCCTAGTCTTCTAGAAGTTCAACCAGCTTGAGCAGAAGATACCATTTCAGGCAAAAGCTTGTCCGATCACTTCTTAAAAACCTCCAATGTTGGAGCACCCACAACTTCTGGAGACAAGTTGTGCCACTGATTCATTGTTCTTATTGTCAGGAAATGTCTCCTTCGTCCATCCATCGCTTCGTGTCCTGCGTTTTAAGTACTTTGGACAATAGCTTAAGTCCCTCTTCTTTGTGGCAACTCCCAAGATACTGGAACATTGCTAGCATGTCATTTATTTATGTGTTTATTTGTTTAGTTTGTCAAACATGTACGAGATAACAGGTATAAGTATAAACATGGACAGGAACAAAGGAAATGAGTACAAATAAATGGAGACGATAGGACAGGGACGGTAGGCATGCTGGTGGGCTTATGCAGGCCCCCTTTACGGACCTCTTAGGAATGGGGTGAGCTCTACGGTTAGACACTTTGAGGCTGAAGATGTGGGGGTTTGAGGATGAAACAACGGAGTCAGGTAGAGCATTCCAGGTATTGACCGCTCTGTGGCTGAAGTTGTATTTCCTGCAATCGAGTTTGGAGCAGTTTACTTTGAGTTTGTATCTATTGTTTGCTGGTGTGTTATTGCGGTTGAAGCTGAAGTAGTCATTGACAGGTAGGACGTTGTAGCTATGCTTAGGTCATTTCTTAATTGGCATCGTTCTAAGTTGTCCAAGCCCAAAATTTGAAGCCTGGTGGCATAAGAGATTCTATTGTGAGCAGAGGAGTGGAGGACTCTTCTCGCGAAATACCTCTGGACCCGCTCGATCATATTAATGCCCGATATACTGTGTGGATTCCAGGCAGAAGAGCTGTATTCGAGGATTGGTCTGGCAAAGGTTTTGTACGCCCTAGTTTGTAGTACAATGTTACCGGAGAAAAAGCTTCGCAAAATTAGGTTAACAACTCTTAATGCCTTTTTGGCAATGCTGTTACAGTGAGCGCTGGGGCTTAGATCGTTTGAGATGATGTGTTATCATGTGCTATCATGGTAGAAACGACTTAACCGACTCTGCTTAGGATCCATAAATTTAGTTAGAAGAGAGCCATACGCCCTTGTTTGCCTTGCCCAAAAGCTGAGTGGGGGCATTCCTTCCATCCTGATAAACAAGGATCGGTTTCTTGCAGGGCGGGACAGAGAAACGCTTAGCCACATGTCTTGAGAAAGGGTGAGGTTGACTTGCAGCTCTCTTATCTTGAAGATCTATCTTTCCTACAGAATGTGTCTCTCTCCCAGGGAGTTCACAAAACCAATCTGGATTGGAGCAAGGTAGCTTCTGTCAATGGGCCTGCCACATTCTTTGCAAACGAAGCCCCGAGGCTAAACATTTAATCAAGTTGCATTTCATGCTCGCTATCTCTGGACAATCTTTGAATTGTAATCAACATACATGTGCACCAAAACTGAAACTTACAAGCTCAAATTTAATTCATTATTATTATTATTTTTGCAGTCAATGGCCAGTATCAATCTCTTGGTTGAGAAGGAAGGAGTATAAATGTCAAAGTTTTGGCAGCATGAGTATTATTATGAGATAAACCCAGGAGCAAAAGACAGCACACAGAGCCTTTAGATAATTAATAGTGGTTTATATACAAATATATACAGACATACACATGGTAGATAGATCCCTTACCACTCAGCTACGGACACAAGGAGAGAAATGAGATACACGATGAGAGAGAGATATGCCCTCTAATGGCCACTTATATATATGCCTTCTTCTCCTTCTTTTTTTCCAGTGATGTGCAAGGAAGGTTGAAGGTCCACCCTCATTTTGTGCTTCAGTGGCGCCCGGAGCGATGCTCCGTTAATCTTAAGAGGAGCAGAGAGTGCTCCATAAACGAATGCAAAGGTTTAAAAAAGCATGACTGTATAGAAACGAATCTTTCTGGAACCCACAAGAGAAGGACATCAGCTTGAGTTGTGTGAAACAGAGACCAGTAACTGCATTATTAGGCATTGCTGCACGACACAAGTCCCATGTTGTTAATCTGGTTTTCCTTTCTTTTCCGAAGGATGGATTGTATAATAAACACAGGGAGCCATTAGTTTTGATGGAGGGTGAGATCCAACAGACAGATGCATCTCCCACGTTGCCAAGGTAACCACCGAATGATAGCTTGATTGGATAATGTCATGGCTGTGGCCACGAGGTCGTATTTATTCTTTAAAAACTCTCGGTTTTTTTCCATTCCAGAAATAAAAGCTCTCGTTTCTTCCCATTCCAGAACTAAAAAGCTCTCATTTCTTTCCATTCCAGACCATACAGATGCTGCTTTCTTTCTTTCTCTTTCTCTTTTTCCCATGTTGTGCATAACGTGGCTTATCTAGAAAAGAAATAAAAGGATGGGTAGGGCTTTTTTTGCATACACTTGCCCAGGAATGTTGCCAAATGCAGAAACACTGGTTTCAGCATGCTGGAAATAAAAGAGGCAATCCAAGTTGCTCTTTCAGCTAAGGAACTTCTCCCCGTAAGAGGGTTTGAGATCCTGCGGGCCAATCCTAACCGATCTCAGCCCAGTTAAAGAGGCTTGAGTTTTCTGAATATTGGGAGGATTCAGGGTTGGGAGATCACCAGAAAATCCAAGATTGTAGGCCAGATCTTCTATCTATTCTTTCTATCTATCTATATAAAAACGGCTCTCTCTGTGTGTATTCCAGGTTGAATTCCGCTTAGGTGGAATTCAAGTCAGGGAGCTCCCGGGACTTGTCCCAGCTTCTGCCAACCTAGCAGTTGAAAAGCAGTTAAAAAATGCAAGGAGAAAAATAGGGACCGCCTTTGGTGGGAAGGGAAGAGCGTTCCGTGCGCCTTCGACGTTCAGTCATGCTGGCCACATGACCCCGGAGACGTCTTCGGACAGCGCTGGCTCTTCGGCTTTGAAACGGAGATGAGCAGCGCCCCCTACAGTCGGGAACGACAATCACAGATGTGCGAGGGGAAGTTTACCTTATTCAGTAGTTGATATTCTCCTGATCTAATTCACGTCGGAGGGGGTTGATTCTCTCCAGTTCCCCCTACCCAAGTCAGAGGAAAATAGAACTGTGGTTATATTCATGCTCTAGCCCCATGCACAGATCTGATTCCCATGTTCCCAAGACCTTCCCAATAGTCACGGTGCAATGCTTCTCCCCAGGTGCCCAGGGATGTGTGCTATGACAGGTTAGAAGATAAGTGGGCAGCCGGTGGAGGCAGGCAGGCATTCCCTGAGTCACAGGAAGATAAAGAGAGGCACATGGCAGGCTCCCTTGAGCGCATAATCTGGTGTCGCCATGGCAACCGCTGTGATGATGGTTTCACAAACTGACATCCCAAGTACCAAACGAATGCATGCGAAAAATCTTCTAACCGAGGCCGTTTTCATGCAGTCACTGAAGATCATCCAGTTAACGGGTAGCCAACATACTTCACGCTGAAAATTATATACCTCATTAGCTGAGGTTTTCCATCTCGATTGGCAAACCCTCGTTTCCGAAAACACGAATTTAATTATTATTTTTTTCAAAATACCAAGAATCTTTGCAGCTCAGGCTGGAAATGAGGGGCCCCTTGGGTGCCCTCTGAGCTGGGTTGTTTTCTTGCGGGACGCTTTGTTATCCAGCTAACTGATGAGGTTACCTAGTTGGGTCATGAAACGTCTGCACCCCTCGTTTTTTTTTTAAAAAAATCAAATTTTCCAGCAGTCGAGAAAGCCATGAAAGGCATCATCTGAGTCAGGAAAAAAATAATGGAACGGGGTAAAGTTTAGCTGGCATCTTTTTGCCAGCTGCCAATCCAAGTTTCAATCTCTGCTAATTTCAATCAGAATAGAGCTGGGAGGAACCTTGGAGGTCTTCTAGTCTAACCCCTTGCTCAAGCAGGAGACCCTATACCATTTCAGATAGGTGGCTGTCCAGTCCCTTCTTGAAAAGACTTTAAAAATCATATATATTCATATATTTCATCTGAAGGACATATTTTTCTTTCTCGATTTTTTTTTGTCACTGACAACAGTCCATTGCCAAAGTCTCCACATTGACGAGGGAAGCTACATAATTCCTCCTTTTAAATTTCCCATTGCTTAAAACTTTTTTTAAAAAATATTTTAATTGGTGGCCTACATTGATCTAGCTCCAGGAAAGATTCACTTCTGGTGAACGTAACACACCAATCCTGTTCAGCAACCTGTCGGCAATGATCCTATTATTAAACTTTTCCAGGTCAAGGATTCAGGTTTCTTGTCGTTCAGGAATGTCTCTTAAAATTTAAAACACGGTTTCACCTCTTTTATTGCAAGAGGAATTCCTGGGCCTTCAACATCTGCCAGAGCTGCTGATCTGACCCCTTCACATTTTTCCCCAAATGCCATCACTCTGCTTAACATCTAATTCCCACAACATTGTTAAACTATTTACTAAGACTGTATCACTATTATTCTTCTCTTCCTTCCCAGTATCTATCTCCTCCCACTGATGACTATAACCATGTTGCTTGTATCTTTCAATTTATATTGTTTTATTTGTTTCCTAGTACGATTTGATAGCTTATTAGTAACCTATGACTATGACTAAGTCTTGCATCTTATGATTCTTGATGAATGTATTCTATTTTATTTTTCTTTATGTCCCCTGAGAGCATCTGCACCAAAGACAAATTCCTTGTGTGCCCAATCACACTTGGCCAATGAAGAATTCTATTCTATTCTATTCTATTCCATTCTATTCTATTCTATTCCAAGCAGGAGAAAAAAATATAAAAAGGGCTGCAATCCTTCCACCATAAGTCGGGGTTAGGCTATACCCAGTGTTGCAGTGGTGGGATTCAATTTTTTTTAGTACTGGTTCTGTGGGCATGGCTTGGTGGGTATGGCATGGCTTGGTGGGCATGGCATGGCTTGGTGAGTGTGGCTTGGTGGGCGTGGTAGGGGAAGGATACTGCAAAATCCCCATTCCCTCCGGATCAGCTGGGACTCGGGAGGCAGAGAATAGATGGGGGATTTGTAAAAATGCACCTCGGGAACAGACACTCTGAATAAAAGAGGGAGGGAAATGGGTGGAAAAGGGACATAGATCAATTCGGACAGATTCACATCCCGCCCCCCCCCGCCCCCCATCTCTAAGGAAAAGACTGCTAAGAAATTAAAGTTAAATGAATCAGCTGTAGATTGTAAGACAAGCATTTGGGGTATGATTGTCCAAGAAGAGCAAGAGAGTTGCAGAGGATATGAGACAAAGGGCAATTGGGAGTTGACAGTTGGCTTCTCCCTCCTCCCTTTCCCCTTTCAAAGGATCTGACACTAAATCCCCTGGTTGGTTTGGGAGGCTGGCTCATCAATCCAAAATGCCTGTCCTCTGGGCCCCAGGGTGGAAGAGAGAGGTGGTGGTGGTGGGGCGAAGATAGAGAAGGGGGCAGGGGGGAGAAGCGCTATCTTCTATTGTGCTCCCAGTTCTCTTAATTTGTAAATTTCAGCATGAAATATTTAACACTGCTTCTAATTTGCATATAACAGCATGCGTATGCACATAAAGGGTAATGAGAAAGAAAGAAAGAAAGAAAGAAAAGAAAGAAAGAAAAGAAGAAAGAAAGAAAGAAAGAAAAGAGAAAGAAGGGAAGGAAGGAAGAAAAAGAAAGAAAGAAAGAAAAAAAAGAGAAAGAAGGGAAGGAAAGAGTAAAGGAGGGAGAAAGAAAAAAAAAAAAGCTAGATAGATGGGTGGGTGGGTGGATGGATATGTGTGTATGTGTGTGTGAGTATATGTAGAGAGGAGGGTAGAGAGAGAGAGAGAAAAATAGATAGATATGATAAAGAGAGAGAGAGAGAGAGAAATTTGCTCTTAAATGAAATCACTTTGGCTCTTTAAGAAAAAAAAGGGGCATATAAGACTAAACATTGTTATTTTATTTCTAAATTGAACTTTTCAGAAGGAAAAGCAGAATCGAAAAAGGAAGAAGAGGAAAAGCAAAGGGCAGCACAGATAAGAGATTTTGCAAGCCTAAGATTAAAGTCAACAAAGTACTCTTTCTCAGAATTTTATGGAGTTTTCTTCTTAAGCGCATTTGCTTAGACGTTAAGGCTTTACATGGGGAGCATCCCAAATTTTTGTTCCTACCGAGATGCTTTCAACCATTCATTTCAGACAAGGACTTTTGAATGCCTCATTTGCTCTCTGGTTTATTGGTCCAGCAGGCTAATGAGAAGAAAAGGATAATGAAGATGCTTGGGGGGGGTGGAGACCCCTAAAATTAAAACTACTCCAGTATCCTGCTGTGTCCAGCCAGATCCATCTGCATCCTAAACCTGCATTAAGGAGACTTGTTCTTTTTTTAAAAAAAAGAAAAACATCTTAAGAAATCATTTTTTTAAAAAAAGAGAGAGCGTCAAAACCAAAGTATAAAAATGAACAAGGGGCAATGGTGGCTTATTTTTTGTTCTTCACACTTACGACCATTGCAGCATCCCCACGACCACATGATCAAAATTCAGATGACTGGCAACCAACTCATACTTACGACCCTTGGTCACGTGATCCTTTTTGCGACCTTCTGACAAGCAAAGTCAAGGGAGAAGCCCGATTCGCTCAACAACCTGGTCACTAACTTAGCAACTGCAGGGTCGTCCCCCCCCCCCCCCCGCTTAAATACAGTGGCAAGAAAGGTCGTAAAATGAGGCTACCGAGTTACTGTTACAGGAGGTCCTCAACTTACAATGGTTCGTTTCAGGTATATATTATTTATTGATTTGATTTGATTTGTCAATCGTTTACAAGATAATAGGTATAAGAATAAACATGAGTATGAATGAAATAGGTACAAATAAATGGGGACAGTTGGACAGGGACGGAAGGATGCTGGTGGGCTTATGCAAGCCCCCTTTACGGACCTCCTAGGAATGGGGTGAGGTCAACAGTAGACAGTTTAAGGTTAAAGTTATGGGGGTTTGGGGGTGAAATTTATTTTGTATTGCATTGTGTTGCGTTGCATTATATTATATTATACTATACTTTATATAATTTGTATTGCATTGTGTTGCGTTGCATTATATTATATTATACTATACTATATTATATTATATTATATTATAAAATATTATATTATATATTATAAATGCCTCTCTCTCTGTGTGTATGTATGTATGTATACATATACATACATACATATAAAGTTGAGTTGAAATGCCTGATCAGCCTCGGGGCTAAACCTTCAGATGAAGCTGATGCCATTTCCCCCAAATAATAATTTTGGGCGTTTTGCTTTATTTTTGTGGGTGGTTTTTTGGGGGGGTCGGAACGGAGCGATGCTTTTGGGATCGCGAACCGAAGCGGAACCTTTTGCGGCCGGGGCGCGGTTTCCCGGCGGGTCGCCTTAGAGCAACGGACCGGCGGCCGCTGGGGGGCGCCTTTCGCCGACGCACCGCAGCCGTTACGGGGCGGACGGACCCCGCGCGGGCTGCGGAGCCTCGCATCATGTTCGCCGGCTTGCAAGAGCTCGGGGTGGCCAACGGGGAGGACTTGAAGGAGACGCTGACCAATTGCATGGAGCCCCTGAAGGCCATCGAGCAGTTCCAGGTGGAGGGAAAGGGGGGGGGCTCTCTTCCGCGTTCCCGTTGCCATGGGGACCAGAGGGGGGGGTTAGCATGCAACGTGCCCTTTTGAGTCTTCTCCCACCTTCCCACGGTTTGCAAACCCTGAGGAAGGGGGGTGTTACTCCTTGCACTGTCCTTCTACCCACTCCTTCCTTTCTTTCTCTCTCTCTCTCCCTCCTATCTCTCGTTTTCCATCTGTCTCTCCTTCCATTTCTTCCTTCTTTCCTTCCTTCTTTCTCCATCTCTGTCTCCTTCCATCTCCCTCCCTCTCTCCCTTCTTGTTTGTCTCTCCCCCTCTCTCTCAAATCTATATCTAATCTATATCTTATCTATCTCTATTTATCTTTATCTAATCATTTATCTATCTAATCTATCACTATATCTTCCTCTTTATGTATCTCTATCTATCTATCTATACATACATACATACTTACATACATACACCCATCTTTATCATCTATCCATCTTTATCCTCCCTCCCTCCCTTCCTTCTTTACTTCCTTTCTTTCTTTCTTTCTTTCTTTCTTTCTTTCTTTCTTTTTACTGAATTGCTCCTTATAATCTCTCTGGGTCTGTTCCAAGCCACCCATTTGGCTGTGAATGTGTGCATGCATTCACACGCACTGCATTGGGTACAAGAGAGCTAATAGGTTGGCCAAGATTGAGGGCTTCCCAGCCTGAAAATCTAGGATGGGTTTTAGTCTGTTTTTGGCTTCCAGATGTTTGAACTGTCTTCCTCTTCTATCTCCCTCCCCCTGCCCCCAATTATTAATAAATAAATAGAGGTAGTCCTTAACTTACAACAGTTCATTTAGTGATCAAAGTTACGACAGCGCCAAAGAATGTGACTTAGGACCCTTTTTCCAGCGTTATGACCGTTGCAGCATCATGGTGGATGAGAAATGTGCCAATTACCAGCTCTAATAATCTGTTTGAATCCCACATGTGTCATGTTGACAGACAGAAAACGGGATCCTGTTGCCCTCTCTTCAATCCGCCCTCCCTTTCCTGGACCTCCATGGCACTCCCAGGCTGGAGTTCCACCAGTCGGTGTTTGATGAGCTGCGTGAGAAGCTCCTGGAGAGGGTCTCGGCTATCGCCTCTGAAGGAAAGGCCGAAGAAAGGTAGGTTGGCTGGACCACCGTAGAAGGGCATCTGCACAGCGGGCTAAAAACATTGACCTCTGGCTTCTCCTTTCTTCTCCCAGGTACAAAAAGCTGGAAGATCTCCTGGAGAAGAGCTTCCCTCTGGTAAAAATGCCATCCATCCAGCCGGTGGTGATGTGCGTCATGAAACATCTGCCCAAGGTAGAAACTTAGGAAAATCGGTGTTGAATTTGGATGCCACCTGGGTATAGTGAAAGAGTGATCCATGGTTTGCTTAGATGGAATTCAGGATCATTCTTAGGAAGTCCTGTGACTGCCTTCCTGCCTGCCTGCCTTCCTCCCCTCCCTCCCTCCTTCTTTTGCTCCCTCCCTCCTCGCTTTCGTCTGTTTGTTGCATACATTCAAATCCAGAAAGCACACACAGATAACCGATTCAGCTGGATTCATTAACTTCTTTATATGCATAAGAACAGATGAATAAATGTACAATACCAACAGTTGGTTCTTCCAAGTAAACACAAGGCAGGAGAGTTACAGGCAAACTGAAACAGATAGTTTCATTTCAGCAGAAAAGCCCAGCCAGACTGCTAGTTTTCTTCTCAGAGCAGCAGACTGCTTAAGTTTCTGTTTCAATTCTCTGCACAGACTCAGATTTGTTTAAGCTCCCATTGGCTGACTTAGTTGCTATTGCCTATTCATTGGCTGA
This sequence comes from Natrix helvetica helvetica, assembly GCA_029890345.1. Taxonomy (NCBI): domain Eukaryota; kingdom Metazoa; phylum Chordata; class Lepidosauria; order Squamata; family Natricidae; genus Natrix; species Natrix helvetica. Next base: position 7,189,092 of record JAKRSI010000091.1, read on the forward strand.
CCACCTTCCCATGTCTCTCCCAGTCATGAATATTTTAACACGTTAGCTACAGGTTCTCACGAACCTGGGCGAACCCATAGCAGCCAAACCCTGTTGCTGCTGTCCACATGTATAATGTCCAAGTTCTCTCTCCCAATTTTTTTCCCCCATTAAACCCAAGGTTCCCGAAAAAAAGTTGAAGCTCGTGATGGCCGACAAGGACCTGTACAAAGCCTGTGCTGTGGAAGTGAGACGCCAGATCTGGCAAGATAACCAGGCTCTGTTTGGAGATGAGGTCTCCCCGTTGTTGAAGCAGTACATCCTGGAGAAGGAAAATGCTTTGTTCAGTAACGACCTCTCGGTGCTGCAGAACTTCTTCAGCCCTTCCCCTAAGATGAGGCGGCAGGGAGAGGTAAGCACCAAGAAGGATGGTCCAGCGTGGTTATTGTAAGTAATTGGGCCACCAGCAGGCCAGCGTGATATCATGATTAGTGCATCGCGTGGATAAAGAACTATTTGTCCTTCGTATATTGTTGAATGAGAAGTGGTGCGGTGGCCTAGAGGTGGCGCTCTCTCCTCACCATCAGCAGGCTGTGAGTTCGATCCTAGGTAGAGGCAGATATTTCTCTCTCTGGGCATAATGAGAATGTATCGGCTGAACAAAACTCCGCTCTGGTGACAGGAAAAGCATCTGGCCAGTAAACGCTCTTCTAGCTCCATTCAGTTGCCCAGACCCCACCCTGCAAAGGATGATGGGGTCGTTAAATGAAGACAATGATATTGTTGAATGAGAAGTTCCGTGATTTTTCACTGTTAGCCCTGTTGTGTGTCTTTGCTAAGTTCAGATGGGGAACTTCCAATGTAACATTATCCCAGTCTCTCTCTGTCTCATTCTCAACTTATAAAGCCTCAGTAAGACCAGCCTTGGAATCTTGCATCCAGTTCTGGTTGCCAAAATATTAAAAAAAAAGATGTTGACATTCTAGAAAGAGTGCAGAGAAGAGCAACAAAGTTGATTAGGTGGTTGGAGGCTAAAACATATGAAGAATAGTTACAGGAATTGGGTGTGCCCTTTTTTATTTTTATTTTAAACACATCAACAAAAACAAACACATAACTTAAAACAACACAGGAACTACAGGTTCTATCATAGAGCAGTTCCGTATCGGTGTATCTTTACAATTATTATCTTCCCTCCTATATGTTTATCTTTTACATTCGTGGTCCCCTTATTCATTACTCATTTTTATGTACAATTCCATTCTTATTTATACGTAGCTGTTTATATCGGAATATCGTCTTTACTATCATTTAAACTGTACATTAGACTATCATTTAATGACTATATCTTAACATACCTTTACTATCTCCTATCTTATCACTGAGTATGTCTAATTTAATGAAAAGAAGGACCAGGGGAGACAAGATAGCAGTCTTCCAATGTTTGAGGGGCTTCTACAAAGATGAGGGAGTTGGCCAGGGCGAATTAGCCGTGGTGAAATGATCATGCGTGGTGAGTTGGCCAAGTTGGCCGCGGTGAACTGTCCTAGCCCCCATTCCGACCCTTGCTCTGTGTCTTTGGGACCAGGTGGTGCAAAAGCTGACCCAGATGATCGGGAAGAACGTCAAGCTGTACGACATGGTCCTCCAATTCCTCCGGACTCTCTTCCTTCGGACACGGAATGTCCACTATTGCACCTTGAGGGCGGAGCTCCTCATGTCCCTCCACGATCTGGACATCAGCGAGATCTGCACGGTGGACCCCTGCCACAAGGTACCAGGCCGAGAAACGGTGCTTGTAGCCCTCCAGCAATAGGGAGCCGCAGCAGAGGAGTGAAAGAGCCACCTGCAGCTCCAGAGCCGCAGGTTGCTGCCCCCTGCCCTAGAACTTCCCTTTCCAGGTGGCTGCATTCTTTCAGGCGCTGCTCTGCCTCTCCTCCTGGTTCACGCTCTTATGTCAAAAAAAAATCCTTTTTTTTAAAAAAAAAAACAAAGTACATTTCTTTGCTCCCTCGGCAGTTCACTTGGTGCCTGGATGCTTGCATTCGGGAAAAGTTCGTCGACAACAAGCGGGCGCGGGAGCTGCAGGGTTTCCTTGACGGAGTGAAGAAAGGCCAAGAGCAAGTGTTAGGGTGAGTGTGGACCTCAATGGAGGCAGGTTGGGCTTTTCCTGCCGCTGGAAAAAAACGGCTAGAGTTAAACCCAACTACTGCCTGTAGGTTGCCGCAAAGGGGCATTGGGTGTACTTCTGTTTCTTCTCTCCTTCCTTAGGGACTTGTCGATGATCTTGTGCGATCCGTTTGCCATCAACACCTTGGCTCTGAGTACCATCCGGAATTTGCAGGAGCTGATTGGCCAGGAAGTGTTACCCAGGGTAAGTTAGGGGTGGACCTTTTCGAAGCATAGGATCCTAGGGCTGGAAGGGACCTTCAGAGGTCTTCTAGTCCGAGCCCCTGCCCCAAGGCAGGAGATCTTATTCCACCCCAGGCCTACTGGTTGTCCAAGGAAGCCAAGTGGATTTGCAACGTGTACCTGGGGTTTGGCAATGAAGGTCTCGGAACTGAACTCCTGACTGAAGGAAAACTCAGAGACGGGTCTCCAAAGCATAACTGAAGGGACGTCCCCCCCCCCACCCCACCCCCCCAAGTAGAAAAATGACTCCAGATCGTCAAAAGAAGTGACAAGATGGGATGGGATGGGATAGAATAGGAATAGAAATAGAATAGGAATAAGGAATAGAATAGAATAGGAATAAGGAATAGAATAGAATAAGGAATGGAATAGGAATAGAATAGGAATAGAATAGGAATAAGGAATAGAATTGAGTAGAATATAATAGTATAGAATAGAATAAGGTATGGAATAGGAATGGGAATAGAATGGAATGGGAATAAGGAATAGAGTAGAGTAGAATAGAATAGTATATGGAATGGAATAGAATAGGAATAAGGAGTAGAATAGAATAGAATATGGAATAGAATAGAGAACAGAACTGAACTGAACACAAGGAATTTGTCTTCGGTGCAAAAACTCTCAGTGTACATAAAAAATGCATTCAAGAATCATATGATACAACACTTAGTGATAGTCCTAGGATACTAAATAAGCAATCAAATTGTGCTATGAAACAAATAAAACAATATAAATTGAAAGATACAAGCAACATGGAATAGTTTGGTAGTGATGTGAGAATAATTTGTTTAGCAGGGTGATGGCATTCGGGGGGGAAACTGTCCTTGCGTCTAGTTGTTCTGGTGTGCAGGGCCCTGGTTAGATGAGTTCCTCACGGAGATGCCCAGGGTTTGTCATCTGAAGGACTTGGTCCACTTGAGGTTCCTCTTCCAAGTTTTAATGTCAGCAAAGTTTGTTGAGTGAACTTGATGCCATTTGGTTAGAAAACAACAGGACCAAAGTCTTCCAAGAAGGACAGATAGTCCTCAACTTACAACAGTTCATTTAGTGAACTTTCAATATAAATTTTAAAGATACAAACAACATGGTTGTAGTCGTAAGTGGGAAGAAATAGATACTAGGAAGGAAGAGAATAATGATAACGATGCATTCTTGGTAAATTATTGACAGGGTTGTAGGAATTGAGAGTGATGGCATTCGGGGGAAAAACTATCCTTATGTCCAGTTGTCTTGGTGTGCAGGGCCCTGTAGCCTCGTTTTGAGGGTAGAAGTTAAAACAATTTATGTCCAGGACACGAGGGGTCTGTAGATATTTTCCCTCTTTTTGTCTTGTGCAGTAGAATTCATTCATGTTGTTGAATTTCCAGGAAAGCCTGGAGCTCTTGTTACTTCTGAGGATGCTGTCTCTGGGGCAAGGCGCTTGGGATGTGATTGACAGCCAGATCTTCAAAGAACCCAAACTGGTAAGGAGTCACTCATGAACGCTATCACTCATGGTGGCCGTCCACAACCTTTAGCCCACGTCTCTCTGTCTCTATCTGTCTCTCTCCCTCTCCCTCTCTCTCTCTCTGTGGCAGGCGTGGGAGTGCAAATTTCTTCCGATCATGTGAGTGGAGCTTCACACACATGCGTGCTTGATCGCCACTCAACGAAAGTGGAGCTTCACGCGTGCACCCATGCCCATCTCCCTGTGGCCTGTTTTTGCACAGGCCACGGCCTGGTAGTAGGCTGCAGCCCAGTTGTTGTGGCCCGCCAGTGAAGCTGGCAGCAGATTCGGAGAGTGAGGAGGTTGGGGAGGAAGATGGGCCAGTCCTGGAGTCTGGGGAAGGCTCGGATGAGAGCTCTGTGTTGGAGGCAGAGAGGGGACTAGGGCCGTCTGACAGTTATCAGCTGCCTTCGGAGTCAGACATCAGTGAGGCAGAAGAATAGCTGGAGCCTGTTCCCAGTGTGCGCATGTGCAGAGTGGCCAGACGAAGGGAAGAGCTAAGGAACGGGTCAACTTGGCAGCAAGGCCAGACAATGAGTGGCCCCTCCCAGAGGAAATAAAAGAGGAGTGAAAGGGGAATGGAGTTTGCAGGAGATAAAAATAATTCGCTTAATTGGTTTGTGACTCTCCAAGTTCTGCAGATATCGGCCTGGCAGCTCTCCAAGCCGGATAAGGTCTGTGACCGTAAATCCTCCCTGGAAAGACTTTGCTGGATGGGAATGAGTAGAATTCACAGTCAATTAATAAAATGGTTTTTTGCCGGGACCAGGAGTTTGCTTTAGGCTCTTGGGAAGCCTCCGTCAGAAGACCAGGGGACCTCTGGATTATGGTCTTGAAGGTCTGATCCTCGCTAGCCGTTAAGGACAATATTAGGTGATATCATCTGCCTTTCTGCATCTCAGGAAGTTGATTTGATCACCAAATTTCTGCCCATGCTGATGGCCTTCGTGGTGGACGACTACACCTTCACTGTGGATCAGAAGCTGCCCTCGGAAGAGAAAGGACCAGCGCCTTACCCCAGTGCCATCCCTGAGATGTTTCCAAAGTGAGTCATTTCAGATTGGGATACCTTTGCCCGTCGGTCAGAACTTTATGGTTGGCAAGGCTGATGAAGGTGGGCTTCAAAGACCGAAGCCAAATGTAGGTAGTTACTTACAACCACTTACCATCACAACTGAGACCAGAAGGTCTGTTGATAAGCAAGGCTGCTGTTCACCCACCTCACTGAGAATTCGGGCGGGGAAAGCATTGGGTGGGGGGGAATGAAAGTGTTGAGGCACCTGGCTAGAGAGCAGGAGTTCTAGTCCCATTTTGCCATGAAAGCCAGTTGGGTGACTTTGGGTCAATCACCAGGAGACAGTGAGTTCTGGTCCTGCCTTAGGCATGAAAGCTGCCTGGGTGACTTTGGGCCAATCCCCAGGAGACAGTGAGTTCTAGTCCCCCCTTAGGCATGAAAGCTGCCTGGGTGACTTTGGGCCAGCCCCTTTCTCTCAGCCCAACCCACCTCAAAGGGTTGTTGTTATTGCGGGGAAAATGGGACAAGGAAGGTGTGTTGGATACCTTTGCCGCCTTGAGCTATGCATAAAAGCCACAAAGGTGCCGTATGAACGAGCGGACGAATGAGCAAGGGAGGCGGTGAAAGGACCAACGAATGAACGAACACGGCAGCTAAAACTGTTCTCTTTGCACGCGTCCCAGATTTCTGCAAGAACAGCGGATCGCCTGTGAGATCAGTCTTTACTATGTGCTTCACATCACCAAGCAAAGGAACAAGAACGCCCTGCTTCGCTTGGTCCCCTCCCTGAGTAAGTCCCCTTGTCCCGCGTCCTCAGTGAAAATGTAGAGAAAAGTGAAGTCCTACACTTAGGTAACAAGAACCAAAAGGACACATATAAACAGGGTGAAACCAGGCTTAATAGCAGTGACTGCGAGAGGTATCTTGGAGTCTTAGTGGACAACCAGCTAAATATGAGCCAGCAGTGTGCGGTATCAGCCAAATTAGCCAATGCAATCCTAAGTTGCATTATCAGAGGGATTCAATTAAGATCAAAGGAGGTACTGATACCACTCTATAAAGCCTTAGTAAAACCACACCTAAAGTACTGCATCCAGTTTGGGTCACCACGCTATAAAAAAAGATGTTGAAACTCTAGGAAAAAGCGCAGAGAAGAGCAACCAGGTTGATGAGGGGATGAGACTAAAACATACAATGAATGGTTGCAGGAACTGGGCATGGCTAGTCTAGGAAAGAGAAGGACCAGGGGAGATAGGATAGCAGTCTTCCAATATTTGAGGGGCTGCCCCAGAGAGGAGGGGGTCAAGCTATTTCCCAAAGCACCTGAAGGCCAGACAAGGAACAATGGATGGAAACTGAACAAGGAGAGATTCAACCTGGAAACAAGGAGGAACTTTCTAATAGTGAGGACAATCCACCCATGGAACAGAGGTTGCCTTCGGAAGTTGTGGGAGCTTCATCACTTGAGACTTTCAAGAAGAGATTGGACTGCCACTTGTCAGAAATGGTGTAGGGTCTCCTGCTTAAGCAGGGTGGGGGTGGGGGTGGACTAGATGATCTATAGGGTCCCTTCCAACTTATTAATCTGTTAAAAAGCCACGATTCCGCCTTGCATTGGTGGCTCTTCAAAGCAGGAAGAAATTGCAAGACCAAAATAAAAACAAAAACTGCAATGAAGACATTGTGAAATCATCCACCGTGGAGTCCGCCACCCTCTCTCTCTCCTCCTCTCTTTAGAAAGAGGGTGGGAGAAAGTCCCCCCCCCTTTTCTCAAAGTCACCCTAAATATCTCTCTGGGTCTTTTGCAGCTGAGACCTTCAACGACCTGGCCTTCGGCGACATTTTCCTGCACCTTTTCACCGGCAACCTCACCTTGCTGGCTGATGAATTTGGACAAGACGATTTCTGTGCGGTCCTTTTCGACCGCTTCTTCCTGACTGCCTGCCCCAGGTAACACACCTGCTTTCCGGAAGGGGACAGCGGAAGTGTTGCTTCTGCTTATATTCCCTCAGGAAGCCAGGGCAGGGGAAGGGAAAGAGAAGGGGAAAGAAGGAAAAGGGAGAGGAAAGGCGAAGGGAGGGAAAGAAAGGAAAGGAAGAGAAGGGAAAAGAAGGGAAAAAGGAGAGGAGGGGAAAAGAAGGGGAATGGAAGAGGGAAGAGAAAGAAGAGAGAGGGAAGGGGAAAGCAGGGGAGAGGGAAGGAAAGAAACAAGGGAAGGAAAGGAAAGGCGGAGGGAAGAAAAGAAAAGGCAAAGGAAGAGAAGGAAAAAAGGGGAAAGGAGAGGAGGGGTAGGGGAAGAGAATGAAAAAGAAGAAATGAGAGGGAAAGGAAGGGGAGAGGGGAGGGAAGAAAGAAGGGAAAGGAAAGGTGAAGGGAGGGAAGGAAAGGAAAGGCGAAGGGAGAAAAAAGTAGGGGGAAAGGAGAGGAGGGGAAGGGGAACAGAAGAGGGAAGAGAAAGAAGAAGAAGAACGGAGAGGGAAGGGAAGGGAAAAGAGAAGGAATTGGAAGGAAGAGAAGGGAAGAAACAAGGGAAGGGAAAGGAGAAGCGAGGAAAGGAAAGGCGAAGAGAGGGAACGAAAGGAAGAGAAAGAAGAAGGGAAGGGAGAAAGTGAGAGGATGGGAAGGGAAGAACAAAAAAGGAGAGGGGAGGGAAGGGTTGCCACCTGTTCTGAGACAGGTACTTAGGGACATTGCTGGGGAGAAGCTGCTGGGCTTCCAAGCTGAGCCATCAACAGTCTTGTTTCAACCCCCGTCCCAGGAAGGACAACGTCCACCGCCACCTGCTAAGGATGCTTCTCCACCTGCATCACAAAGTGGCCCCCTCCAAGCTGGAGTCGCTGCAGAAGGCCTTGGAACCCACCAAGCAGGTAGAGGAGGGAGGGCAAAGGAGAGATTCCCTGCGTCTTCCACGCACAAGTTCCGCCAGGGATAAGAGCGTTTGGGAGGGGGAGGCAACCGTTGGGCCACCTCCTTCCTCTACCCACAACTCTTGCGGGGCTCCCCTAAAGCAGGGGAGGCGGAGAGGAGCTGCCAGAGATGGGATATGCTGATAGTTGTTTTACCTTTTTAAAAAAAATAAAAATAAATCTTCTTGGAACAGAGCAGCGAAGCGGTGAAAGAACTTTTCAACCAGCTGGGCGAGAAACTGGAAGTCCGCAAAGCCAGCCCCGTGCCAGAAGCTGAGGCACCTCCGATGGATTTGACCCTGCCAACAGTATCTTCCACCCCGGTTCCACCATAGATAGCACCCCCTCCCCATATTCCTTCGAGCCAGCCTCTTGGTGCACAAGTTACCTGGCTGACCTTGAAAGGATGCTTCTCAGATGACTGCTCAGCATCTCATCTCATGGGGTGGGTGCCTCCCTAGAAAAAAGGGGGGGCTACACAATTGGGGAGGGTGTGCTTGAAGGGGAAGATCATTTAGGGCAGGCGTCTCCTCCAACCAAGGGCGACTTTGGAAACTTTTGTGGATTTCAACTCCCAGAATTCCTCAGCCAGCCGGTGTTGGAAGTCCACGAGTTTTCAAATGCCCAGGGGATTTAGGGTGCCTAGATTAGCCCTGGAGGGGCAGGGCAGGTTTAAATTCCAGATGTTATTTTTGTAAAAAAAAAAAAAATGCGTAGGAAACGCACTAAAGGAATGATAGAGTAATTGGGAGTAATTTGTTCGTGCCTTTTGTTTTTTTCCCTAGTGTCGGAAAAATAAAGTTTCCAAGTCCTGCTTCTGGTTTGACATTTGGGGGTGGGTGGGTTGGTTGGTTCCCCCCCCCCCTTTTTTTTTGTTATGGTTGATTTACTCCCCATAGCTGGTTCACTTGGAGATATTGAAGAAGAGATTGGACAATCATGTGTCTGAAATTTATAAGGTTTCCTGAAATTTAGAAGGTGGTTGGACTAGAAGACCTCCAACGTCCCCTCCAATTCTGTGACTCTGCTATCCTATAATCCCAGATCAATTAATTGATGGAACGGAATTTGCCTCCAGAAGTTGTGGATAGTGGGAAAAGAAAGGATTTATATTCCTTGCAGGCAGCTGGTCATTTGCATCCTTTTAAAAGGTCGTTAAAGCTCTTGGAGATTAATCTGTGTCCTTCAGCTATACAATTTGGGATGGACACCCTTGGAATGGGGTGGGAGTAGGAATGGATTTCCAGGGGGGAGGGGGAATTTGCAAACTACAGGAACCAGAAGCACTACTAAGAGGACACAGATAAACCTCCAAGTGGCCTCAATGACCCTCTAAAAGGATGCAAATGACCACCTGTCCACAAGGGATATCAATCCTTCCATTCCCTACCATCCTGTCAAAGCTTCTTTGATGAGAAGCGAAACGTCTTCAAAAGAAAAAAACAACACTCAAGAAAGCCCAGTTGCCTCCTGAAAAAACACTTTTAGGGGCTTTCATTCTTCCCAGATTGTGTTCGCAACAAGGACCAAGAAGGCTTTCCAAACATTTTGCACAAGACAAGGAGAGAAACCCAATCAGCTTCAGGATGCTAAAGCTTTAATGTCTCCAAACCAATCCCAAAAGGAGCCCCAAAGAGACCCTGGAGAGCCGTCAATTGCAGGAAGTTTCCTAAAGTCCACCCAGAGTCTTAATTTCCAGCAAAAGAAGCTATTATCAGCAATTCCCCCCCCCCCCCCCCTCTTCCTTCCTTCCTTCCTTTTTTCTTTTTTTAGCAACCCAGCGTCCTCTGCTACAGTCTTCTCCAACCAGCAAACTTCCAGGGCCGAGGGACTCAATTTTTCCAACGGGAGCCCTCTGCTCGCCAGTGGGAAAGTAGCTTTTTTTCCCCAGCCTGCACTCTGGGCAGCTGAGCGCGCATTGCCAGGGAAGACAAACAGCCAGATCAATTCTTTCCCCTTTAAAAAAACCAAAACAGCACTGCGGAATAAATTCTTCCTTTTTTCTTTTGGGTCATTCTGTTGCACCGAATCCCGGTTTGAGGTCTCCAGCATCCCCAACGTTGACGTCTCTCGCTGGCTCGGATCGATCTGGCTCGTCAGCACCCATATTGGAGGTTTCGTCTTTCGGGCTGGTGTCAGAGGTGGTCCCCAAGGAACCTGATCCCAGTTCCCCCGGGGATCCATTTAGTGGAATCCCCTCGGGCTTATTTTTCTCGGCTAGGAACTGGGTAGCGGTTTTCCACCCCAAGGGAGCACCTTTGGCGTGTAGGTTTTCGCTGGAGAGATACCGGCTGATGGTCGGGATGATTATGGCGCTCTTGGTTTGAGGGATACCATCTGCATGAACCCGGGGCCTGATGGGGTCTCCCCTTTCTTTCCCGGACGGCTTCATGTTTGGGTTTCTGTTTCTGGCAAGCATCTGATCGGTCGTTTTCTCATGGTGTTCCTTGGCCGACACAGGCCTCAGCCTGGGGGAATTCCTCAAAGGGGCAGGGAAGCCCCTGAGTCTGCTCCATGCCTCGGCGGGCGGCTGCTGCTCAACCCGGTACTCCCTCTTTGCCGAATGGCGCTTCAGTCTCTGGAAAGCTTCAGTTAAGGGCCCCGTTTTGTCAGAGACAGGGTGATGTTGCAGGTGAGGGAAGTAAGAGTTCACCACTGGGGCGGCCGGGGTATTTCGAGGGGGCACGAGGTCGTTTTCGTTCACGAGGACGAGTTTGTTGATCTTGTAGGTCAGGTTTCTCAGAGCCTGAGTCGGATTCTTTCTCAGGAAGTCACTGCCGACCGGGCAGTTGGCATCTGGGGTGACGTTTCCCCTGGGTGCAAAAGAAGGGCGGGAGGGGAATGATTGTTCCAAAGAAAGCTGCTAGTAGTCATAAATGAAGGTGGGATTTGAGCAGTGGTGGGATTCAAGTTTTTTTGCTACCAGTTCTGTGGGCGTGGCATGGCTTAGGGGGTGTAGCAGGGGAAGGATACTGCAAAATCTCCATTCCCTCCCCACTCCAGGGAAAGGATACTGCAAAAATCTCCAGAGAAAGAATACTGCAAAATCTCCATTCTCACCCCACTCCAGGGGAAGGATACTGCAAAATATCCATTCTCACCCCACTCCAGGGAAAGAATACTGCAAAATCTCCATTCCTTCCCCACTCCAGGGAAAGGATACTGCAAAATCTCCATTCTCACCCCACTCCAGGGAAAGGATACTGCAAAATATCCATTCCTTCCCCACTCCAGGGAAAGGATACTGCAAAATCTCCATTCTCACCCCACTCCAGGGAAAGAATACTGCAAAATATCCATTCCTTCCCCACTCCAGGAGTGAGGGTCGGTCCGAAGCGGTGGGGGCGATAGCTGGAAGGTGCGACAGCGAAGCACTACTTACATTTGAGCGGTATCAGTATCCCGCCTTCGCTGCGGTAAATTTGCACCAGCTGGTGGTGCCAAGGCAGCCCTCATCTCCTGCTGCTTGGGGCTCAGAGCGGTAAACCCCATCCGGGAAGCACTACAGCAGAGAGAAGCAGCCGGAGTCAATCCTACCTTTGCTGTCCATTGCGGATGCTAGATCGGCCCCCTGCAGACTCATCTCTTGATGAGCCCCGCTGAAGTTTCCTATGCCGCTTCAGCGAGCACTCCCTAAGAGACAAGAGTTTGCAGGGGGGCGATCTAGCGTCCGCAATGGACAGCAAAGGTAGGGTTGACACTGGGCATTTCTCTCCGCTAACATGCGGCCAAACTAACTCCCTGAAGGACCCCATCCTGTCCCTGGGAGTCAAAGCGCTAAAGCATGAGCAGCGCGGGAAACCGGCTGGGCTCCTCGAGAGAAACGCAAAGATTTCTCTGAACCACCAAAATTTTCTCGCGGGCCACCATCGGTTGGTGACCCCTGTTCTAAAGTAAAACCCACAACTGTGAACCTAGGTCAGCTGACGGCTTTTAACATGTGGACTTCAGCTCCCCAAATTCCTCAGCCAGCATTGGGAATTATGGAAGTTGTAGTCCACGGGTCTTAAAAAAATGGCCATGGTTGAGAAACTCTGACCTAGGCAGTGGTGTTTGAAGGAGGCAGATCCTGAACATGCTGGTGAGGAGAAACATCAGACGAGCTTCTCACAAGCTTAAGGAGCCATGATTAGACAAAAAACCCAGGCCTGTAGGAACGGATACCTTTGAGATTTGCGTATGTCCCAGTGATGGTGAGGTGTCCAGACCGACAGCTGAGTGGACCTTGGCGGCTTTGGATCTACCTTCGCCTGGTAGATGGAGCGCAAATTCTGCTTTGTGTTTTCTTGGGGGGAGTGGAAAGTCGATTTTCCTGAGAAGCAAGGAGAAGAGAAATCTGCAGAATTGAGCCATGGTCCGATGTTTGACTTTCCTCAATCTCTTTCTGACCAGTTCGATCCCTTCCTGCAGGAACATTATGGGATGAGCGGGCAACTCCATTAAAGCGAATTTGGAGGCCTCCAAGAACGTTTTTTTTACAGAGAGAAGGAAGGCAGGACAATCTTAAGAAACGGATCCCTGCTTTTCTTTGACTTACCTGGGTATACAAACTGGAATTCAGAGACTGTTTGGTATTTCTTCTTCTCCACAACATTGGGGTATTTTATTTTTCTGTTCAGGGAGACAGAAGGTAAAGGATAGATTGGTTTCCAAATCAGCTCTGTTTAATGCAGAGTCCTCGCATCTTATGTTGTCCTTGGTTGGTTCTTGGTGATGGGCCGAGGGGACCTTCCTATCACATTTCTGTTTTTGGCCACAATCTAGGCAACGGTGGTGGCTTAAGGTAAAGGCAAAGGTTCCCCTCGCACATATGTGCTAGTCGTTCCCGACTCTGGGGGGTGGTGCTCATCTCCGTTTCAAAGCCGAAGAGCCAGCGCTGTCCGAAGACGTCTCCATGGTCATGTGGCCGGCATGACTCAACACCAAAGGCGCACAGAACGCTGTTCCCTTCCCACCAAAGGTGGCTCCTATTTTTCTACTCGCTTTTTTTGCGTGCTTTCAAACCGCTAGGTTGGCAGAAACTAGGACAAATAACGGGAGCTCACTCTGTGATGCAGCGCTAGGGATTCAAACCACCGACCTTTCTGATCGACAAGCTCAGCGTCTTAGCCACTGAGCCACCGAGCCACCACATCCCTTGTTAGTGGCTTACATAAGTATATAAGTAAAAGGAGCTTGGTAGCACCTCTCTCCAACTGATAAATTTTCTTAAAAGACCTAATAATTTATTATTTTTCCCCAACATAGACTAACATAGCTGTCTTTGATTGCCTATAAATACCAAGTAAAACTTAATGATCTGTCTGTATTTTATCTTTGTATGATTCTATTCATTCACCTCTCTCCATTTTATCTCCATCTGTCTATTCCTTCCTTTTTCCATTTCTTCCTCCCTCCATCCCTCTATCTCCCCCTCTCTCTTTCTCTTTCCCTCCCTTCCTTCCTTCCCTCCCTTCTCTTTCTTCCTTTCTTTTCCTTCCTTTCTCTCTCTCTCCCTTTCTCTTTTTCTTTCTTTCTCAAAAATTTGGTAGGCACTGCCACCTAGTTGGGCATTTTAAGTAGAGACAGGTTGGCTAAGAAACTTAATTCTTTCAGTAAGCTGATGGAAATAAAATGGCTAGCTTTTCCTAGGCATACTACCTTTTATTTTCTCTGCTGTTGCTAACATCTTTAGGTTTTTCTGATGGCTCCATTCTCTCTCTCTTGGGTGTGCGCTTCTTTTCAGTTTCCAACTTGGCATTATGAGTCTCTCCCTGCATTTTGAAAAAAATAAAATAAAAGAGTGGTACATCTCCTTCAATATTCTCCAATAACCATGGTTACCTAGGAACTGAATGCTAGTCCCACCTCACACTTGCTTAAAATGATACTGAAATAGTGACACGTTATCCAGGTTCTTAATGGGACGTGGTGGCTCAGTGGCTTAGACACTGAGCTTGTCGATCAGAAAGGTCGGCAGTTCGGCGGCTCGACTCCCTAGCGCCACATAACGGAGTGAGCTCCCGTGACTTGTCCCAGCTTCTGCCAACCTAGCAGTTCGAAAGCACGTAAACGATGCAAGTAGAAAAATAGGAAATACCTTTGGTGGGAAGGGAACAGCGTTCCGTGCGCCTTCGGCATTGAGTCATGCCGGCCACATGACCACAGAGACATCTTCGGACAGCGCTGGCTCTTCGGCTTTGAAACAGAGATGAGCACCGCCCCCTAGAGTCGGGAATGACTAGCACATATGTGCAAGGGGAACCTTTACCTTATTGTCCCACTCACCAAGTGGTCTGTCTCCGAAGATGCGTCTTCATTGCTGCAACACAACTCAGTGGGGCTCTCTAGGCCTTCTGATGTCAAACTGGGGGAGAAAAACACGACAACATTTCAGACGTGTCACATCTACTCAAACCACAACTCAATCACCACCTCCTTGCCCGCAGCTCAGCCACACGTTCTCAAGCATGTCCTTCAAAAGATCTTCAGAAGTTTAGGAAGCCTGCAACATAAGCGGTATAGTCTAGCAAGCTATCATCTTCTTTTAATAAACCCATAATCCCTTGTTGAATCTGGGCAACTGAATGGCACTAGCAGAGTGTTTAGTGGCCAGATGCCCTTCTTGTCACCAATGCGGAGTTTTGTTCAGCAGATATATTCACATTGTGCCCAGAGAGAGAAATATCTGCCTCTACATAGGATCGAACTCACAGTCTCCTGATTGTGAGGCGAGAGCTCCACCTCTAGGCCACCACTTCCTAGTTGGATAATGAAACCACCATCATCTTCATTTAATCCCATGCGGGGTGGAGTCTGCGTGACTGAATGGAGTGTTTACCACTCACAAGCTACACCACGTGAAATTGCCAAGCTTCAGTTTTGCCCCAATTTCACAGATGCCTGAATATCTCTCCCCTTCCTAAGGGAAGGAATGTATGCTATGAATCGTCTCCCACCTTAAATCTCGCCTCTGCCAATAGTTCACACAGGTGTGTAAAGCTTTGTGACTCGATCACAGTGTTCTGCAGCCATGCAAGGACTAATATTATGGAAGCTGGATAGCGGATGGAAACAAAATTCATACATTTCCTCTAGACGAAAGGGACAACCGTGACCTGAAGGACTGTGAGAGATCTCCATAGATGTGTTATGGCTAGCCAGCTGAGCTGGGAGCAGATTCAGACAGTGAGGAGGTTCGGGAGGAACATGGGCCTCACTGTCCAACTCTGCTGCCAGAGGCCACCGTCGGACCGTCCTTCAGGTCACCTTTGTCCCAAAGGTGGAACCTTGAAGGACTGAAGAAGTTGCCTCTGGGACAACCATGAGAATCTCTGGAGACATTTAGCTACGCCAGAAGCTTCTTGGATGAGGAGCGGAATGTCTTCAAGGAAAAGCAAGAATTCTAGTCCAGTTGCCTCTTGGAGAAAGCAACTTTGGGATCCCTACCTAAGCCTTCCGTCGGGTATTAAGAGTATTGGGGAGACAGCCTTCTGCCGCCCTTCCCAAAATCAGTTGGAGCTTCTCCAACGGTCCTGGCCTCCCTTGCAGACTTACCCTTTGGAGTCAAGGCTATGAATGGAGCAGCTCCTGCCGTGCACAGTGAGATGGGGCCGCTGGGATTTGCTCCTCTTTTTCTTGCTACGCTTTTTCTTTTTCTGCCGAGGCTGCTTAATGATCTGGGCTGAGTTGGGCTCCACGGCGGTAGGTTTCTTGTCCTTCATCAGGGCAATCTTGGACGGACTTCTCTGCCGTGCCTTGGTTCCCATGGGCCTGTTGACAAGAAGAGAGGAAGGAAGGAAGCGAGTTTAAGGCCCTCCTGATAGAATTCTGATATAAATTGGATTTTTTTTTAAAAAAAAATTGATTCCCACTTTGAGCTAAACCAGGATTTTCCAACCGTTGTAGGTTGACTAACCTCAGTAGCTGGAAGGGCAATAGTCTAACCCAGTGTTTCTCAAACTTGGCGACTTTAAGTCCTGTGGACTTCAATTCCCAGAATCCCGCAGCCAGCATAGCTGGCTGGGGAATTCTGGGAGTTGAAGTCCACAGGACTTAAAGTCGCCAAGTTTGAGAAACACTGGTCTAACCCCAAGCAAATCAACTCGTTTAAAATAGAAGTGAAATGACCATTCCTGATCTTTAAAGAAATCCTTTTAAGATCCCATAATCAGCATGATTAATTGTGGATAATCAATTAAGGTAAATGTTCTTTTATGTAAAAAAAAATTGATTTTGATGATGCATGTTGCCTATAGCAAAACAGACCAACAGATGAAATGTGAAAAGGTTTCACCTTGAAGACAATTTAAATGAAGAGACAAAGATGAAATGTTAAAAGAGTGGGATGGGGAATTTGAGAAGCACATTTAAGGTTTAAGGTTTATTCAATTTATAGACCGCCCCCTCTCCCTGTAGGGACTCCATTTAGCAATGGAGCTGATGTTATTGTAAGAGATTAGAAATTAAGGGCGATTCGTTTATGTACTAAGAAGAAAAGTTTAAGATAAAAATAATATGGAAAGAGAATAATATGGCTGAAATTAGAAACAGAAATATGATGGACTATGTATACGGGAGAATGTAAAAGAAAAGACTCTTCTTTATGAACACTTTGTTCATAAAATATGCTAAAATTTGCAATCAAAAATAAAAAACCTTGGGGGAAAAAATCCCGTAATCAACTCCTTTCACGCCGTATCTCGAAAAGACACCCAAATCTTATCATCGGATGAACAGAGGAGCATCCTAAGATGAATCTCCATAGAACAGTTTTTTTGTGAGGATGCAATGTAAGGAAATGTCGGATACAGACATGCGACTTACGTGTGATTTATTGTTGGTTTCGCAGCCGAGGCACAAGGGGACACTTAACAACAAAAAGAGCAAAAAACGTGGGTAAAATAGGGCCATGTGGAAAAGCATTAGGCACCTTATAGATGGGCTATAAGGTGGAGCTGTTTCTGGATCTCAGCAACTGCCTCTGTTGCTATGGAAACAGGATTCCATCGTCCTGCCTGGTCCTCTCTTCGCATCCATGTAGGTTTTTCTAGCTACGCACAGCTCAGGTATCCTAATGCTTCTTTTTAAACAGATAAGGAAACAGCCAATATATTGAGAAATAAGGATTTACTTTGACAGAGATGCTGGTACGTGTGAAATGACCCAACTTGGGTTTGTTTATAGAGTGCTGCTTTAAAAAAAAAAAGTTGAGAAATAAGAAACCAGTGTCTTTTTTAAACCCCCTAATTTATTAGGCGTGGCTAAACGAATCAAAAATTAGAATTAAGATTGCCAGGAGAAATATCAACAACCTCAGATAGGCAGATGATACCATTCTTAATGGCAAAAATTGAAGAGGAACTAAAGAGCCTCTTGATGAGGGTGAACGAGGAGCGTGCAAAAGGTGGCTAAAACTCAAGAAACCTAAGATCATGGCATCCAGTCCTCTCAATTCTTGGCAAATAGATGGGGAAGAAATAGAGGTAGGGACAGATTTTATTTTCCTGGGCTCCAAGATCACTGCAGATGGGGACTGCAGCCAAGGAATTAAAAGACGCTTACTCCTGGGGAGGAAAGCTATGGCAAATCTAAGACGGCATCCTAAAAAGCAGAGACATCACCCTGCCAACAAAAGGGCATATAGTCAAGGCTATGATTTTCCCCGTTGCAATGGATAGCTATGAAGGTTGGACCGTAAGGAAGGCTGAGCACCAAAGGATGGAGGCCTTTGAACTCTGGTGCTGGAGGAGAAGACTCCTGCATTGAGTCCCTTGGACTGCAAGGAGATCCAACCGGTCAGTCCTAGAGGAGATCAACCCTTGGCTGCTCTTTAGAAGGCCAGATCCTGAAGAGGAAACTCAAAGACTTTGGCCACCTAATGAGAAGGAAGAAGGACTCCCTGGAGAAGAGCCTCATGCTGGGAAGGATGGAGGGCAGAAGAAGAAGAAAGGGACGGACAGAGAAGGAGGTGGCTGGATGGAGTCATTGAAGCAGTCAGCATGAGCTTAAATGGACTCCAGAGGATGGGAGAGGACAGGAAGGCCTGAAGGAACGTTGTCCATGGGGTCTCGATGGGTCGAACACGACTTCGCAACTAACAACAAATTTATTAAGAGGATGAACAAACGACGCTTTAAGTCAATTTGACATCTGATGAGGTCATGAAGACTTCTATTTTGTTTGCTAAGTTGGCAAGGTGGAAGTGGTATGTCATTGATTTCTTGGCGGCTGTGTATTTTATTTCATCCTTAATTGAATTGAATTTATTATTTCGTTCTTCTTTATTCTCGGTGGTGGTTTAGATAAACCCAGACTGATTCAACGTTTTGGGCAAATCCCTGCAAGCGGATTTATTTCGTAACCCATTAGCCTTCCTTGAATTCAGCATAGTTAAAGCAATAAACCAGGGACGCGGCGGCTCAGTGGCTCTTCCGGAGGCTGTCGATTGAACAGCGCAGCGTTAAATCCACAGAAAGAAAATAGATCCGTGTGTCAAACAAATAAGTTCAAGTAATAAATAATAAACAAGGAGGGGAAATTGGAAGCGTTCATTCTGGCAGCCTCTTTGTAGCAAGCCAGCATGGATCCAAGTTAGAAGCATTATTCCAGTTATTCTTTTTTTTTTCTTCCCTTGAAGGGGAGGGGGGGTGGAGCTTCTTCGTTTTGCAAAAAAGGGGGAGCAAATCAGATTCTCTCTCCTCTTTTTCTCCCTCTCTGTCTCTCTCTGTGTCTCTCTTTCTGCGCCTCTCTGTCTCTCTGTTCTCTCTGTTTCTGCATCCTGCAGTTCTTGCTCATCCAGAGAGAATCTTGAGGGGAGAGCAGAGCAAGAAAAACGCTTTGTCTCGTAGGCGTACATCTGCTGCAAAGCGTAAATGCATAAAACGACACCGGTGAAGGATGGAGCCAGCAACGGGGAGCTCGTGGCAGGTGGGAAGCTGACGAGGAACAGGAGGTGAGCTGAGCAAGCCATGGCCTCCCATCGCACGACTTTGCTCGCTGGCTTTAAAACCGGGCGGTCTCATCCCCACCGCGGAGAGGATCTCCGGGAGCTGCATTTGGGGGCGGAAAGGAGAAATTGCTAGTCCAGATTGTTTCTTCTCAGGCCTGCCAGCATCCATGACCCTAGGCCCGATGAAGCGGGCTCCGAGGCGCCACAGATGGACCCGGCCGTTCTCATCTTTCTCCTGTATCTGATGATCATCCATGAGCTGGTGAGTGGCTGGATGGAGTATCAGAAGCAGGCCACCAAGCCGAAGAAGCAGGCTGGTCCTCCTTGGTCAGGCAGGTAAGGCGTTGGTGTGTTTGAGGGTCTGGCTGCGCCAAAGGGGGCGCCATACGCTGAACGCGCCATTGCCCTGCCGGCACAGCTGGGCATCTTCTGCCAAGGGTGGGAGCTTTGGGTTCAAGACTGTTCCCAGACCTTCCTTGGAGATGCTGCCATTTGGGCTTCTTATACCCGAAGTGTGTGTTTTCCCACTGAGCTGCGGCTCTGCTGCTGCTCTCTCAAAACAAGCAGAGATTCTAGTCCTCGAGGTTTGGCAGAAAGGGCAGAATTAAGAAGGAAACGATGGGAGCGGTGGAAGGCACTTTATTCTGAGTCAGCTCTGGGTTCAAACACTCTTTGCAGGCGGTCCTGGGAGACGCTACCATTGGAAGCTGGGACTCTCTGCACCGAAGGTGGTGTGCTTCCCCACAAAGTTATGGCTCTCTCAAAATGAGCAAAGATTCTAGTCCTCAAGGTTTGGCAGAAAGGGCAGAATTAAGAAGGAAACGGTGGGAGCCTTGGAAAGGACTTTATTTTGAGTCAGGCCCACGTCTAACCCAGTCCAGCGAAATCAATACCAAGCTTTGGAGATTCAGTCTTTTTCATCCCCACCTGGAGATACTGAGGGTTAAGTCAGATACAGAAATGCAGGCATTTTCACCATGGCTTCTGCATTTGCTTTGGAAAACTAAGATTCTAGTTCTCATGGCTCTGAAGAAACAGCAGAGCTAAGTCAGGATGCATTCAAACGCAGCTGTGTTCTAGACTTCGTAGACTTTCAATTTACAGTCCCTGTGCCACTTCACCCAAGGTGTTACTACCGAGTTGCTTGCACATTTCTGTTTGTGAAGTGTTTCCCAACTGTAGTCCCCCCCACCGGCCCCTGGGAGGTGATGGAAGCACGCAACCACTGACACACACACACTTGCATTCACACATTATCATCTTACTCTGCGCCAGTTAGGCTGGAATGGTGAAATTGGTTCAGGCACATGCAGCTGCTAATGAAGATTGAAACTTTGGTTCAAATCCACTTTTTTTTTTCTTCACAACCAAGTGTGCCAAGGAGAGCCACAAAAGAGGATAAGGGCTTTGGAGGCTAAACTGCATGATGAAGGGTTGAGGGAATAGAATAGAATTCTATTCTATTCTATTCTATTCCCTCAACCTCAACTAGAATAGAGATTAGAATAGAATAGATCTATTCTAATCTCTATTCTACTCCATTCCATTCTCCATTCCATCTTCTATTCTATTCTATTCTAATCTCTTTTCTATTCTATTCCATTCTGTTCTGTTGTATTCTATTCCATTCCATTCCATTCCCAATTTCTTTTCTATGCTAAGGTATTCTATTCTACTCTACATTCTCTATTCTATTCTATTTTACATTCTCCTATTCTATTCTACTCTACATTCTCTATTCCATTCCATTCCATTCTCTATTCTATTCTAATCTATTCTAATCTAATCTAAAATAATCTCTATTCTATTCCATTCCAACTTCTATTCTATTCTATATTCTATTCTAATCTAATCTCTTTTCTATTCTATTCCATTTCATCTTCTATTCTATTCTATATTCATTCTATATTCTATTCTATTCTATTCTATATTCATTCCATATTCTATTCTATTCTGTATTTCTATTCTATTCTGTATTTCTATTCTATTCTATATTTCTATTCTATTCTATTCTATTCTATTCTATTCTATTCTTCCATTCCACTCCACTCCATTATTTTTTAAAAATAGAACAACAATCCTGAACAATTCCCACCAGCTTTGTATTTGCTATCTTTTTTTCCAGCGGCTCTTCCCAAGGAAACCGTTTGAGCGTCTCCAACTCGTTGGCTTATTCAGTGCCACGAGAGCGATCCAAGGACTGGAGGAAGCCGGGCAGAATTATCCGGAAAGCGTAAAAACCGACTTCACGTCTCGATCCACCAGGTTCGGCTAAGGACGCTGTCAAGAACGTGACCGATTGGCGATCCTGGCTGTGTGCGGCTGTGCGGTCTAGCTGTGATGGAACTCAGAGCATCTTCCAAACAGCTTAGCATTGTAGGTTCAAGATCAGATAGCGCACTTGAGTTTCCCCGAATGAAACAGGTATCTGTAAATAGTGGAGCACAGTTGCCATGGTGCTCTTAGCATCATCCAGAGGAACCGAGGAACCGATCCTCACAGTGGATAAGCCTTGTACTACCTTCACAAGGATGTGGTAGAATGGAGAAGACGACGGCTTGAATGGGTGACTATGGAACAGACCAAGACGGACAGAGAAAGGGATGCAAGAAAGCACTAAGTCCCTCCAAGGAATGAGAGTATTAAAACTTTGGGAGGTGGCAGTGGAAGTTGAGGTACAAGGGGGACGACCTCAAAATGTAGATGACACAGGGATTGACCAGTGGAAGGAGAAGATGAAGAGCAAGTGAATTAACATCCTGCTAGGGAAGAGGTTATGAAGAGGTCTGCTAGGATGGAAACATCTCCGCTCTCCTCTGTCAACCCTGGCGATGGTGATCATCGTTGGTTTGGGCAACCCTCAACCTTTGGAGCAGTTCCTCTCCATATCCAAGCTTCAGCACTCTTCTACCTGGTAGCAACTTCTTCTGGTCCTCCTCGGCTTCCCTTCTTCTTGTCCTCCTTGAAGAAACTCCTATTGGGTGTTGGAGCCTTTCTTTTTCTCCAAGACCTGCTATTCTTCTCCACCCTCAAGACCTTGACCATCAACGACTTGCCAATGTGTTTTTGAGTACTCACCTTTCAGAGCTGTCCATCATGTCCTTCATCTACAGACACATCCCTGCGATTCTTTCTTTCTTTCTTTTAGCATCTCCTTGACTTCCTATCAAGAGATGTGTGTGTACTGGCCTAGGCTTCACCAAATCATGAAGCAGACTCCTTGTCCCGGAAAAAAAAGAAAAACACCTGTTGATTTGACCTCTTCATCTACAATCTTGTCATAGGGAAACCGAACATGCGTTGGTCGCGCTCCCTAAGGAGAACATGTGTTTCTAAGGGTTAGAAAACCTTTTGAAAAGAACAAAATAGCACGAGAATGGATGCTTAGTAAACCATGCTTTGAAAGGCGAGTAAAAATCTCCAATGTTTTAACTGTTGGGGTGACAGTTCACTCTTTTTGGGAGGTGGGCAAAGAGATGGCTCCAGAATTGGAAGACACTTTTGTGTAGAGTTGGGATTATGACCAACCAACCTCCCTCCCTCCCTCTCTTTCTCCTTCCTTTCCTTCCTCCTTCTGCTTTTCTTTCTTCTTCCTTTCCTCCCTCCACCTCCCTCCCTCCCTCCATTTCTTTCTCCTTCCTTTCTTCCCTCTTTCTCCCTCCCTCCCTACTCTCTCTCTCCTCCCTTTCTTTCTCCTTCCTTTCCTCCCTCCTCCTCCCTCCCTCTCTCCCTCCCTCTCTCCCTCCATTGGATGGATAGATGGATAAATAGATGGATAGATGGGAGGGAGAATGCATTCCTCCCTTCCTCACTCCTTTCTTTCTCCTTCCTTTCCTCCCTCCTCCTTCTCCTCCCTCCCTCTCTCCTTCCATTGGATGGATAGACAGATAAATGGGAGGGAGAATGCATGTACAGATGGATATCTCTTATTTGATTCAGCTAAATCTTCAACCAGGAAACTTCTACTGGGACCTTCAATTATGTCTTAGGTCATTATCACTTCATTAAATTGATGAGCTACCCAGGTTGTCCTTGTCAACTTTCAAATCCACCTACCATCTGTGTAAACAACTCTTCCACCACACTCAAGAAGCCCAGCCACACACGAGGGAAGTAGGGACAGGTTGCTCAACTCAATGGCAACCTTTTATAATAATTATTATTATTATTACGTAGGAGGTCTGATCCCATTTTCAGGAAGGTCGTCTCCACAGTCCAGATCCAGATCTTGCCTGCCGTGACGTAGATAACAGAGAAACCTCTTGGCAAGAAGGGAGGATCCAACGAAAACTCTGATCAACCTTTGATAAAAGAATCACCTCGTAGGAAAAAGGGAGGTGTGGAAATTTAATAAGTAAAAAGCAGCAGCTGTCCGAAGATGTCTCTGTGGTCATGTGGCCGGCATGACTCAACCCCGAAGGCGCACGGAATGCTGTTCCCTTCCCACCAAGGTGGTTCCTATTTTGCTATTTGCACTTTTTACGTGCTTTCGAACTGCTAGCTTGGCAGAAGCTGGGACAAGTCACGGGAGCTCACTCTGTTACGCGGCGCTTAGGGATTCGAACCATCAACCTTTCTGATCGACAAGCCCAGCGTCTTAGCCACTGAGCCACCATGTCCCTTCTAGATAGATTCTTCTTGGCTGTGTTTAAAACAGAAATAGGTAGTCATCCTTGCAGGAAGGTTTGATCCAGATTCCTGCACCGATCAGGGGGTGAGGCTGGATGACCTTCATAGTCCCTGTTGACAACCCACAGGTTTCAAATCCTGCCGAAATCGGCCGTATGACTCACGAACTTTGACAGCTCAGGGCGGTGCAAAACAACAACAACACGGATGTTGCAAGCGTTTAATTTTGCCCGTCGTTTCGGCAGGGCTTTCTGTGTTTTGAAACCGAGCCACAGATCTCGAAACGAAAAAAAATAAGCGAGAGAGAAAAAAATAAGAAAGAAAAAAGAAAGAAAAAAATTAAAAGAGAGAGAAAAAAATAGAGAAAAAAGAAAAAATAAGCAAGAGAGAAAAAAGAAAGAAAAAAATAAGTGAGAGAGAAAAAAATAAAAGAAAGAAAAAAAGAAAAAAATTAAAGGAGAGAAAAAAATAGAGAAAAAAGAAGAAAAAAATAGAGAGAAAAAAATAAGAGAGAGAGAAACATGAGAGAGGGAGGGAGGGAGGGTTAAGAAAACTGTCTTGGAGACTTTTCTCTGAATCCACCAGGATTCGAACACAGCGCAAAAGACATTTTACTTTGCCTGTCTTCCTCTTTGTGCTTTGTAACTGTGTCTGTTGTGCATCATGCTGTTTTTCCAGTTAGCCCAACTTTTTTAAAGTTGTAAACCTCAGCCAAGGAGGGGGCTGCTGCTGCTGATGTTGTTTATTAGCCCAACCAGTTTTGAAAGGAGGAGGGGGGGTGAGAGAGACAAAAATAAGATCATGCTTAGTTGTGACTTTTTCAAGAGAGAAGGCAGCACAAACACACTTCCCCACCCCAGAGAGAGAGAGAAGTGGATTTAACTCAGGAGAAAGGTTAGGGTTAACCAAACCTGTTTTTTTTCTCCAAGTCAAAACAACACAATCAACCGTTAAACTTTCATTTCTTGCTGCAACAGCACACACAAAAAATATGGGATCAAAGGGTCTTTTTTTTCCCCCTTCAAGTTTTGATAAGTGAGCCCGAGGAAGATACCATCCACATAAAATGTTTAGTAAACTATCCCTGAAATGCTTGAAATGCAATCAAGTACCAGGCACATACTGTCACATGTGGTGGACATGTAAAATGGAAATGTTGATCAGAAAAGTCGGCAGTTCGGTGGTTCAAATCCCTAGTGCTGCGTAATGGAGTGAGCTCTCATTACTTGTCCCAGCTTCTGCCAACCTAGCAGTTCGTAAGCATGTAAAAAATACAAGTAGAAAAATAGGGACCACCTTTGGTGGGAAGGAAGTGTTCTGTGCGCCTTCGGCGTCTAGGCATGCCAGCCACATGACTATGGAGACATCTTCAGACAGCGCTGGCTCTTTGGCTTTGAAACGGAGATGAGCACCGCCCCCTAGAGTCAGGAATGACTAGCATATATATGCGAGGGGAACCCTTTACCCTTTTAGTAATGTACGCGGGAATATATGATATTTGTTCTATATTATAGTGTGTATGGCGGAGATAATGCCGGGATAGTCGCACTGTGTCCGATGTTTTAATATGAAACAAAATATTTTCTAAAAACAAAAAGGTTTTGGTAAGTGAGCGTGGAGGCGAGGAGACGAGATTACATGACTTGTTTGCTCGGTTTCAATGACGCAAGAGCGATTACAAGAGAAGGACGGAACGGAGAAACGCCCGGAGGTAGAAATGTTTCCTAGCTCACATACAGCAGCCATGGACTCCTCTGTCTTACCCACCAGGCATTTGTGCCACAAGAATTACACACACTCACAAAAAAGACCACCAGGTTGCACTTAGGTGGGCCTCACAGAGGGGGGTATGAGACACTATTCCGTCTTCTCCTTCGACCTGCATTTTCCGCCTCTTTGCAATTTCTTCATTTCTCAACTGCCCTGTATAATTAACCAGCAAAGAAGTCATCAAATGACAGAGAGAGAGAGAGAGAGAAAAAAAACCGGCAAACCGCAGCTCATGGTTTTTCATTCTCGTGCAATCTCCGAAGAAAGTTTCTTACGCAGCAAGAGTTAAGTTTATTATACAACTAGAACTTTGGGAGGTAGGGACAGATTTTGTTTGGTCTCCAAGATCGCCGCAGATGGGGACTGCAACCAAGGAATTAAAAGACGCTTGCTCCTGGGGAGGGAAGCTATGGCAAATCTAGACAGCATCCTAAAAAGCAGAGACATCACCCTGCCAACAAAAGGGCGCATAGCCAAGGCTGTGGTTTTCCCAGTTGCAATGGATGGCTGTGAAGGTTGGATAATAAGGAAGGCTGAGCGCCAAAGAATGGAGGCCTCTGAGCTCTGGTGCTGGAGAAGACTCCTGCGAGTCCCTTGGACAACAAGGCCATCCAAGCAGCCAGTCCTAGAGGAGATCAACCCTGACTACTCTTTAGAAGGCCAGATCCTGAAGGGGAAACTCAAAGACTTTGGCCACCTAATGAGAAGGAAGGACTCCCTGGAGAAGAGCCTCATGCTGGGAAGGATGGAGGGCAGAAGAAGAAGGGCACGGCAGACAAGGA